>SJYQ01010605.1:1138524-1153118 GCA_006410935.1 Redunca redunca
TGTAAAAATAATACAATGCTGCATTGCATATTTAAAGTTTGCTAAGAAAGTAGGTCTCACATTACATGTTCTTGTCACAAAATAATAATAATAATATTGATAATAATAATAAGAGTGGGAAGAAACTTAGAAAGGTGATGGATATATTTATAGCCTTGATGGTAATATCAGTTTCATAGGTGTGTCCTTATTCCCAAACTTAATATCAATTACAGTTTAAACTTGTATTATTATTTTATTACTGATGTTAACTTAGTTTTAAAAAAAGCCTTTCAAAATAAATCACCATGATTTGAGATTAACCATTAGTACCAGGTAGTGCAGTGGTAAAGAATCCGTCTGCCAGTACAGGAGATGTAAGAGACATGGGTTAGATCCCTGGGTCAGGAAGATCCCCTCGAGGAAGGAATGGTAATCCATTCCAATATTTGCCTGGAAAATTCCTTGGAGAGAGGAGCCTGGCAGGCTACAGTTCATGGGGTTGCAAAGAGCTGGACACAACTGAGCATATACAAGCAGATAGATTAGCACGTTCTGAAGTGTCATACGTTATATAACATAAACAGAAGGGCTGCTGCTGCTGAATAGAAGGGCCGAGCAACTCTAAATACTTTAGGAAAAAACAAGGGGAGCGTCAGAGGGAAATGACAGCAGTCTTCTAGGAAGAATATGAATTTGGGTGTGAAATGGCTTGAGAAGACCTTGCCTCATAGCTACAAAGGATGATTGATTAAGCAGGGACTTAAGGGCTTCTGGAGATACTGTGGATTTAGAAGAAGGTAAGAGAGTTACAGTAGAAGTGACTCAGAATTAATCAAAATTTGAAGAGGCTGAAAGGCATGCAAACCTGGTTTTCATTCTCAGCCGTCCCTTCCAACTTAGATTAATTCCTAACCCACCTTTTTAAAAAAATATATAAATTTAATCATTTTAATTAGAGGTTAATTACTTTACAATATTGTATTGGTTTTGCCATGCATTGCCATGAATTCGCCAGAGGTATACATGTGTCCCCCATCCTGAACCCCCCTCCCTCCTCCATCCCCATCCCATCCCTCTGGGTCATCCCAGTGCACCAGCCCCAAGCATCCAGTATCATGCGTCAAACCTAACCCACCTTTTAATATTCTACTCATCCTTACTGGGCTTCCCAAGCTGCACAACAGTAAAGAATCCACCTGCCAACGCAAGAGATGCAGGTTCGACCCCTGGGTCAAGAAGGATCCCCTGGAGAAGGAAATGACAACCCACTCCAGTATTCTTGCTTGAAAAATCCCATGGATAGAGGGGCCTAAAGTCCCTGGGGTTGCAAAAGAGTCAGTCACTCATGGCTCAGGGACTAAACATCTTTGATTACCCAATTCTTCTGTTTCCAGGAAGCCTTTCACTTTATTTACTTCCAGATAGAGTCAACAGTTTTTCCTCAGATCAACTTACTTACACCCCATTTAAACCTATAGTATTAGTGTTCATATTTTACTCAACTTTTGTGGAACTGCAGTCCCGTTTCACAATACCCTGTACAGAGCATAGGCTAAAATGGTAAACCTTTGGCATCCTTGAATTTAAAATTTGTTATTTAATTTACTTGTGAGTTATCGCAAAACAGTATGGTTCATAATAATATGCTATTTTAATGGTGTCCAAAAGATGATGTGTGAGAAATTTACTTAGCCAGTGACCCAGTTTTCATGTTATAACAGCCCCTAACATTTAGATATATCATGCAGCTTATAGGAAATTATAAAAGTTGACAAATTATGCAAGCTCCCCAGGATGTACCCTTCACAAAACTCCAGAACCCTCTGCAAAGACACTTAGTATTGAATTGACTGGATGTTTACTAAATGGATTACAAACGAATACTGAAAATAACTGATTCTAAAGTGAAACTGAAGGTGCATATTTGGAGCAATCATAAAGCATACGTTATGTTTTCTTTGCTAATATTACCCCTTAAAGTTGAAATGGAAACCATTTTTTTTCTGGATCTAAAAAAAAAATCTACATTTCAATGTATAAAAGAATATCACACTTGAATGTATGCTAAGTCTGTTCAGACCGTTTGGCTATCATTTTTTGATGTATCATTGAACCAGGATTTAAACCACTTGATTTCAACATATAATTCAATGATAATAATGATCAAACACTTTAATAAATTTCCTCAGTGCATCCAGGAAAGTTAATACATTTGATTTAATATGAAGATCTAATTAAATTTAATAAAATTTGAGCACCTGTTGAAGGAAGTATACTTAACAATATATTATGTCAGATTAAAAAACTACATGAATGAATGAAGCACAGTCTTTTTTTTTCCCCAAGGGTTTGACAATTTCACAAGGGGAAATGAGGCAATCACAAGTGGAAATAACCAAAATAAAATATTTTAAATAGTAAGTATCCTAAGAAGTGTAAACATTTAATTCAGTTTTCAATAAGAGCTTAGCGGGAAAGTCTTGAGAAAGAAGGTGAATTTGTAGGATGAGCAAAAATGTAGCTGCTCTTGAGGGAAAGATAGAAACAGAGGCGGATAGTCAGGGAGAAATAAGCAGACTAGAGAAAGAATCTTCTTGCTCGGTTCCGTCAGGTGAGTACTAACTAGGGAGGTAGTCGGCCCCTCCCTACCAGGCTCTCCCCAGTGAAGACGGGAACACACTAAGTTTCAATCAGTGATGCTGTAAAGCACCAATCTTTTAAAGCGAAGTCAAACCTCACTCCAAGGATCTGATCTGAGCCACGTACTCCTTTCAGACATGCAGGTCAGTATCCTTCTTCTCTTGTTGAATACCTTTATTTTATTACCCTTTGTACAGAGACGGTCTTAGTTAGCTCTGAATAATTATCAAGCAGGTGAAACTGGAGTCAGGTTCTGGGCAGGAGCAGTTTCCCCTGAGGATATCTGAAATTACAAAATTATATCTTCTAGTTAAGTGCCCTATTTGTTTTTAATTCAATGAAACAAGGGATGGGAAAGGAAGAGCTTGACACAGACAGTAATTGTCAAGTGAAAAAAGACACACTATATGTTTGAAGAGAAATGATGGCACATGTTTTTTTTCTGTTTTTTGACTGACCTTGAGAGAAAAAGTCCTCAAACAGGATATCTCCCAAGAAAGAGTCAGGGGAGTTTGCACTTCTCCCCAAGTGGACAGTATTGGGGCATATGCTTCTGCAGCTCAGTGGGATCTACATGCCAGCAGTGAGGTCTGATTGATTACTCACCCCAGGTGGACATGGGCCTCCCTGGTGGCGCTAGTGGCAAAGAAGCTGCTCGCCCAAGCAGGAGACACAGGGGATGCGGGATCGTATCCCTGAGTCAGGAAGGTCCCCTGGAGGAGGTCGTGACAACCCACTCAGGACTCTTGCCTGCAGAGGCCCATGGACAGAGGAGCCCCGCGGGCTACAGTCCACAGGGTAGCGGTCAGATGTGACTGAAGAGACAGCACGCACAGCAGATAGGGGAATATGTCCTACCAGGCTTCTTCACAGCAAAGCTGTAATGTTTATCAGACAGTCCTTCCCATGAAATGAAAGCAATTTCCTAAAAAGATGGAGAGCGAAGAAATTTCACAACCCAGAGAATATGTTTTTAGGAAATCAAAATGCCTTTAAGGTCAATGTAAAGTCATCACAATATATCAATGCCGCCCACTATTTGGCTATAAAAATGATTTTTCAAAATTTAAAATTGAATTGCAATATTATCTTTGGTTGAGAAGAGGCATTGGTGCAAAATATAACCTTTCAAGTTGGAAAGATCTGAGTCCTGATGCTCAATATATGAGTATGGATAAATCTGATAGCCTTACTGAGCCTGTTTTGTCCTCTGCAGAATGGAGGGAAAAAATACCTATATCATAGGCTCATGGTTATTAAGCTATGTAATTTAAATTATGTAGTCTAAATTAAATGTTATCTCCTTTTCACTGATTTCGAAATTGGAAAACATACTTGGCAATGCTTAGTAATGCAGCCTGTGTCAAAGGTTTTTTAAAAAGTAAATACAGAAAGTCACCTGGATTTCATCAGTCAGAACAATGTTGTGATGTTATAAAGTACACTGATATTAGTCTTTAATTCCACAAGATGGGAAACTTTTCTTGAGAAAGAGCATGAGAGAAAAAGAAGCAGATAACAGGAAATCATGGTCAGAAAATACATATATATATATGTATGCAAAAAAGAAAGTGAAAAGAATTTCCTGAGGTATCAACCTTTTTCAAAGTTGAGAAATACTTTCCAGTACTGAACTGAGTCACACCATTCATTCATCCACCTATTCACCCACTCACTCATTCTTGCCACCAATAAGCGTCCAATGCCTCCTATATGACAGACACTTTACTAGTCCCCAAACATACATGATGACTAAGAGAAGATTCCAGCATCGGGCAAAAGCATGGCCAAGGGACCCAGCAAAAGAATGAACACTGAGTCTGCAAATTCATGGTAGAGTGGCATTTGCTTGGAGGAGCCAGAAGTTTTAAATCGGTTTGTGTAAAAACCCAGGTTGACATCTAATCCCCTTCCATATTATACAGCTATTTATTTTACAAGAACATTCAACAATGATTAAAGCTTTTCCAATAGCCACATTTTCTCATTATGCCCTCTTGCAAAAGTTGAGGAGATGGATGACCAAGATTCTACCATCAGATCCGTGACAGGCACCCCACTTAATCCATCAAGGAAGGGTCCCTAGTGAGCTATGCTTTCCAATCTGTTGCTCATGGAGCCATAATAGCTCAGAGTAGGAGGTTTCCACTGCTTCCTTTGCATAAGTCCAAAGAATAATACATTTCAGAGTCAAGAAGTAGATCTTGGTGTAAATCTTCATTAGTCTTTCTTTGCTTTGCATGGACTTGTAAGTGAGTGCATTCATTTGCCTAAGGATACATAAGCCGCAGTTCATTCTTTCCTTGAACGGAACAGCATTAGTCTGCTTTCTTGCCAGGATTAAGGAAAGTCAAGTAACAGACACTAAAAGAACTGTTAGTCTCACTTGTGGATATTTCAGTTAAACCTCATCTCTTCTGGAGATTCTAAATATGCAAGATTGGCTAATTCCATAGGAGTTCACCTAGACACCTTAAAACAGGGCCTGCAGGGTGTAGAGTCCAACAACCATAAGCCTTCAGACTGAAGAGAATGTGACCTTTTGAATCACTTGTATGATTATATTATTCTATAATATCTTTTTATTGCATAAAAAGATTTCTAAAAACCCTGTTTAATTAACTTATATGCAGAGTACATCATGTGAAATGACCATCTGGATGAAGCATAAGCTGGAATCAAGATTGCTGGAAGAAATATTAACGACCTCAGATATGCAGATAACACCACCCTTATGACAGAAAGTGAAGAAAAACTAATGGGCCTCTTGATGAAAGTGAAAGCTGGCTTAAAACTCAACATTCAAAAAACAAAGATCATGGCATCCAGTCCCATCACTTAATGGCAAATAGATGGGGAAATAATGGAAGCAGTGAGAGAATTTATTTTCTTGGGCTCTAAAATCACTGTCGATGGTGACTGTAGCCATGAAATTAAAAGACACTTGCTCTTTGGAAGAAAAGCTGTGACCAGCCTAGACAGCATATTTAAAAAGAGAGACATTACTTTGCCAACAAAGGTCCTCTAGTCAAAACTATGGTTTTTCCAGTGGTCATGTATGGATGCGAGGGTTGGACTATAAAGAAAGCTGAGAGCCGAAGAATTGATGCTTTTGAACTGTGGTGTTGGAGAAGACTCTTGAGAGTCCCTTGGACTGCAAGGAGATCCAACCAGTCAATCCTAAAGGAAATCAACTCTGAATATTTATTGGAAAGACTGATGTTGAAGCTCCAATAATTTTGCCACCTGATGTGAAGAACTGGCTCATTGGAAATCACCCTGATGTTGGGGAAAATTGAGGCAGGAGGGGAAGGGGATGACAGAGGATGAGATGGTAGGATGGCATCACTGACTGAATGGATATGAGTTTGAGCAACCTCTGGGTGATAGTGAAGGACGGGGAAGCCTAGCATGCTGCACTGGGGTCGCAAAGAATCAGAAGCAACTTAACGACAGAACAACAGAACTCATGGACTGGAGAAAGATTAAAAATACGGTTAATAGTAATGGAAATTTGGAAAGTCCTGAATGACAGCTGCCCAGAAATTCCACCTCATATCACCACCAGTCTCTCTTTCAGTTCACCAAACATAGTGAGACTCTGATGCTGATTAACAAATCTCTGGATCTTTTCATTACTATTTTTAAAAAACACATTGTTTTTGTGATGTTAAGGATCACTATCATGTAGGTGGATGGAATGCCCGTCACAATAGGTCCTGGTTCAGTAAACAGCATCCTCATTCTTGCTGGTCCTCAGTCGCTCAATCATGTCCGACTCTTTGCCACCCCATGAGGTGCAGCTTGCCAGGCTTCCCTGTCCATCACCATCTCCTGGAGCTTGCTCAAACCCATTGAGTCAGAGATGCCAGCCAACCGTCTCATCCTCTTCTTCCCCCACTTTCAATCTTTCCCAGCATTGAGTCTTTTCTAATGAGTCAGCTCTTGGCATCAGGTGATCAAAGTATTGGAACTTCAGCCTCAGCATCAGTGCTTCCAATGAATATTCAGGACTGATTTCCTTTGGGATGGACTGGTTTGATCTCCTTGCAGTCCAAGGGATCAAACACCACAGTTGGAAAGCATTGATTCTTCAAGGTTCAGCTTTCTTTATGGTCCAACTCTCATATCCATACATGACTACTGGAAAAACCATAGCTTTGACTATACAGATATTTTTTGCAAAGTGATGTCTCTTCTTTTCAATATGTTGTCTAGATTGGTCATAGATTTCCTTTCAAGGAGCAAGTATCTTTTCATTTCATGGCTGCAATCACAGCCCTCACTGATTTTGGAGTTCAAGAAAATAAAATCTGCCATATATCTTTATATAAGATAAACTACTTATCATGTGCTATCAACAAGGCAGATATTATTTTAATCTCTGAAAGTGAAAGCGAATGTTGCTCAGTCATGTCTGACTCTTTGTGACAGAGTGGACTATACAGTCTGTGGAATTCTCCAGGCCAGAATATTAGAGTGGGTAGCCTTTTCCCTTCTCCAGGGAATCTTCCCAACACAGGGATCGAACCCAGGTCTCCCGCACTGCATGCAGATTCTTTACAAACTGACCCATAAGGGAAGCCCATTTTAAGCTCTAGGCAAGTGTTTTTGAGAATTGATAAGTGTGGGAACTTAAAAATTCTCTTTGCGTGAGAACAAGTAAATCATGCTTCTTCCCGTGCGCAGTTGCAGTGCAAAGTGCAATGCTGTTCCAAGTTCTATGCCACGTCCAGGGGAATAAGGCAGTGACAGTCCAAACTGGCATGCTGTCTTCCCCAGGTATGTAGGTAGTGTTCATGGAGATGAGAAAGTGCATCCGCAGAGGAATCAGATGGCCCTAGATAGAAATCTGTGTGTCAGTAGGACGGTAATGTCAAGGATTCCCCACCTAGGAAATGGGAATGGTAGGAGCCACTATTAAAAAGTAGAAGCCCTATTTCTCAGGACTGTTGTGAAGATGTCTGCAAAAAATAATTCACAATACTTAAGACAGCATGGAACCAAAAATGTAAGTTGTTGTCATTATGATTACATTATGGTGTAAACACCAGACATTAAGTGATTCAGTTCAGTTCAGTCACTCAGTCGTGTCCGACTCTTTGCGAACCCATGAATCGCAGCACGCCAGGCCTCCCTGTCCATCACCATCTCCTGGAGTTCACTCAGACTCACGTCCATCGAGTCTGTGATGCCATCCAGCCATCTCATCCTCGGTTGTCTCCTTCTCCTCCTGCCCCCAATCCCTCCCAGCATCAAAGTCTTTTCCAATGAGTCAACTCTTCGCATGAGGTGGCCAAAGTACTGGAGCTTCAGCTTTAGCATCATTCCTTCCAAAGAAATCCCACGGCTGATCTCCTTCAGAATGGACTGGTTGGATCTCCTTGCAGTCCAAGGGACTCTCAAGAGTCTTCTCCAACACCACAGTTCAAACGCATCAATTCTTCGGTGCTTAGCCTTCTTCACAGTCCAACTCTCACATCCATACATGACCACAGGAAAAACCATAGCCTTGACTAGATGGACCTTAGTCGGCAAAGGAATGTCTCTGCTTTTGAATATACTATCTAGGTTGGTCATAACTTTTCTTCCAAGGAGTAAGCTTCTTTTAATTTTATGGCTGCAATCACCATCTAGATTTGTGCTATTGTGGGCATACTGTGCTATTGAAAGTTTTGCCTTGGAAACAAACAGAGCTCATTCTGTCATTTTTGAGATTGCACCCAAGTACTACATCTAGGACTCTTTTATTGACAGTGAGGGCTACTCCATTTCTTCTAACAGATTCTTGCCCACAGTAGTCGATATAATGGTCATTTAAGTTAAATTCAGTCATTCTGGTTCATTTTAGTTCACTGATTCCTAAAATGTTGATGCTCACTCTTGCCATCTCCTGTTTGTCTACTTCCAATTTACCTTGATTCATGGACCTAATATTCCAGTTCCTATTGTTCTTTACAGCATCACTCTTTACTTCCATCACTAGTTACACCCACAATTGGGAGGTTTTTTGGCTTTGGCTCCTTCTCTTCATTCTTTCTGGAGTTAGTTCTCCACTTTTCTCCAGTAGCATATTGGGCACCTACTGACTTGGGGAGTTCAAGTTTCAGTGTCATATCTCTTTGCCTTTTCATACTGATGCTGAAGCTGGAACTCCAGTACTTTGGCCACCTGATATGAAGAACTGATTTATTAGAAAAGACTCTGATGCTGGGAAAGATTGAAGGCAGGAGGAGAAGAGGACATCAGAGGATAAGATGGTTGAATGGCATCACCAACTCAATGGACATGAGTTTGAGCAAGGTCTGGATGCTGGTNAGAAAGTGAAGAGGAACTAAAAAGCCTCTTGATGAAAGTGAAAGAGGAGAGTGAAAAGTTGGCTTAAAGCTCAACATTCAGAAAACGAAGACCATGGCATCTGGTCCCATCACTTCATGGCAATAGATGAGGAAACAGTAGCTGACTTTATTTTTTTGTGCTCCGAAATCACTGCAGATGGTGACTGCAGCCGAAAAGATGCTTACTCCTTGGAAGAAAAGTTATGACCAACCTAGATAGCATATTCAAAAGCAGAGACATTAGTTTGCCAACAAAGTTCTGTCTAGTCAAGGCTATGGTTTTTCCAGTAGTCATGTATGGATGTGAGAGTTGGACTATAAAGAAAGCTGAGCACCAAAGAATTGATACTTTTGAACTGTGGTGTTGGAGAAGACTCTTGAGNCAACCAATCCATCCTAAAGGAGACCAGTCCTGGGTTTTCATTGGAAGGACTGATGCTGAAGCTGAAACTCCAATACTTTGGCCACCTGATGCGAAGAGCTGACTCATTTGAAAAGACCCTGATGCTGGGAAAGATTGAGGACAGGAGGAGAAGGGGAAAACAGAGGATGAGATGGTTGGATGGCGTCACCAACTCGATGGACATGGGTTTGGATGGACTCTGGCAGTTGGTGATGGACAGAGAAGCCTGGTGTGCTGCAGTCCATGGGGTCTCCAAGAATTGGACACGACTGAGCAACTGAACTGAACTGAACTGACCTGACTGAATAGAACAGTGTTATACTCTTAAAGGTATAGCCTTAGGAATGGGCTGTCCTATATATTTCAGTCCATAGGCAACATTCTTTTACAGAAGGTGTAGAGCCAGCATGACTAAGCACAGTCAACAGAGCCCAGAGTTTAAAATAAAAGAAACAGATCCAACATGGAGTCAGGTTTGTTCTTCCCTATTCCATCACCAGTGTTCCTCAGATATCACCCTGCTGTCTCACTCACCCTGTCCCCTGCCTGACTACTATAGACATTTTAGATTGAGATTGCTGTCTCAGAGATCAATGATGTTGATTCCACGCACCATGAGGATGAAGAGAAGTAATATAGAAAGAGTAATGTTTCCTTATGGAGCTCACAAAATGCCAGCTGCAAAGATAAACAGTTTGAGATATAAGCTAATAGGTTAGGCACTAAAATACAGCATAACTTGATGATCTAAGATTTTTTTTCTCTAGTTTTAAAAGTCTATAATTTTACACTGTGTGAGAAGGAGAATAGTTTCTATTTAATGAGGTAAGATTTTAAAATTATTAAAACATGTTTTCTTAAATATATGCCATCTTCCCTTTACTATGTCATAAACAATCTATATTACCTAGTCAATGTTATGAGACTAACTTATGGGCTTGAAATGCAGAAAATGTGCACACAATGATTTTGTGAAATTTTTATGCTTCTTTTAAAGTGATAACATAGACTAATATGTGTATCTCCATTTTCACTTACCTAATAGGATCTTCCTCATAACCATTTCTTTATATACAGAACAGAAGATACAATAGGGTAGAAACTGTCAGTGAATTTGCAAATGACATTGTTGAGCTCTGCTAGGGAGAGCATTACCATCTAATAGGTATATTTAGAAAATATTTATTCAGGACCTGATACTTTCCACAGTGAAATGACAGTGTTGGCAAATAATCATCCAAAGATATTTTTTGGTTGTGTTATACGAGGTATCACCTTGAACTTTAAAGCCATTGCTCAACCAAGGCCATTTTGTAAAGAAATCTTTCACGTGGCTACTCTGTAGAGGGACATTTGAGTCTTGATCTTTTAAAATGCTACTTTTAAAAATTCAACAAAAGGACAAGTGCTGTGTGATTTCACTTATCTGAAATACTTAACAGTAGTCAGACTCATAGAGACAAGGAGGAGAATGATGATTGGCAGGTCAGAAAAGGGATTGGATGAGGGAAGGGCTACTGTTTAATGGGTACAGAGCTTCAGTCTTACAAGATGAACATTATGAACAAATTTAATACCATTGAATTGTATAGTTAAAATGGTTAAGACAGTAAGCTTTATATTTACATATATTTTGCCACAATAAAGTTTTTTTTTTTTCTAAAAGAAAAAGACCAAATATATCTGAATTTTTGGAGCTAGGATACTTAAATAATGAATACTGTAACACTGAATTTAAGAAACAACTATAAATCACCATGTGTACTCCAAAAAATAAACTGGCACCAATTAAAATATGATATACTAAGTTCATTACTTTAAGACTGTATTTCTTATGCACTGAGATGATTCTTCTAGATTTGCTCAGAAATGGGTTCTGATAATACAGCATGATAATGCATACTTAAAAGGTGAAACTCCAATACTTTGGCCACCTGATGAGAACTGACTCATTTGCAAAGACCCTGATGCTGAGAAAGATTGAAGGTGGAGAAGGGCATGACAGAGGATGAGATGGTTCGATGGCATCACCGACTCAATGGACATGAGTTTGAGTAAACTTTGGGAGTTGGTGATGGACAGGGAGGCCTGGCATGCTGCAGTCCATGGAGTCACCAACAGTCAGACACAACTGAGCAATTGAACTGAACTGAAAATGAAAATTCAACTGACGTAAATTCTTGTAAGTTTTCCTAAACTTTTCCTCATGCTCAAAATCTACCTCTTCAAATCACTTTTAGACTAACAGTCATGACTGTATTTTACTAGACAAGGCAGTCCTTGGTGAGTTCAAGAGCATTTGTAACAAAACATTCTAAGAAGGCATCAAAGACATCGTGTTTCACTGCTTTCCTAGCTCCTAAGGCAGGCAAAGTCACTGCGGATGGTGACTGCAGCCATGAAATTAAAAGACGCTTACTCCTTGGAAGAAAAGTTATGACCAACCTAGACAGCATATTCAAAAGCAGAGACATTACTTCGCCAACAAAGGTTCGTCTAGTCAAGGCTATGGTTTTTCCTGTGGTCATGTATGGATGTAAGAGTTGGACCGTGAAGAAGGCTGAGCGCCAAAGAATTGATGCTTTTGAACTGCGGTGTTGGAGAAGACTCTTAAGAGTCCCTTGGACTGCAAGGAGATCCAACCAGTCCATTCTGAAGATCAGCCCTGGGATTTCTTTGGAAGGAATGATGCTGAAGCTGCAACTCCAGTACTTTGGCCACCTCCTTTGAAGAGTTGACTCATTGGAAAAGACTCTGATGCTGGGAGGGATTGGGGGCAGGAGGAGAAGGGGATGACAGAGGATGAGATGGCTGGATGGCATCACGGACTCGACGGATGTGAGTCTGAGTGAACTCCGGGAGATGGTGATGGACAGGGAGGCCTGGCGTGCTGCAATTCACGGGGTCGCAAAGAGTTGGACACGACTGAGCGACTGAACTGGACTGAACTGAACTGAAGGCAGGCAAACAATTATTAGAGTTAAGCTTAATTTGGCCTCTGGCTTTGGGACTGTTCTGAACTTGTCAACTCCATCCTTTCTCCTACCTTTCCCCCAACACTTTGTTTCCTAGTAATTAAAAAACAGGTCCTTAAGCGCATGATGAAAGCCGCCGACATCCATTTCTGCCAAGTTCGGGAGCTACTATGGATGTGCCTCACTGACAGCCGTGCTACCTTTTTCTAGACGTGTCTTGATTTCTGAGACGTTAGAAATGTTGGGTGGGAAGAAGCATTTGCATTCATTTTCTAGGGCTGCTAGAGCAATGTGTCACACGCTGGGAGACTTAAAGGAACAGAAATTTACTCTTTCACAGTTCCAGGGGCTAGAAAGCTAAACTCAAGACGCTGGCAGGGCCATGCTCCTCTGAAGGCTCCGGAGAAGAATCTTCCCCTTCCTCCTACCCAGCTTTTAGTGATGGCTAGCATTCTTAGGTAGGATACAGCCACTGGTGTTAAGGTATATGCGGATCTAGCTCATCTAATAACCATAATAATACATAGTTGTTGTTGTTCGGTTCCTAAGTCATCTCTGACTCTTTGTGATCCCATAGGCTGCAGGACACCAGGCTTCCCTGTCCTTCACTATCTCCAGGAGTTTGTTCAAACTCATGTCCACTGAGTCAGTGAGGCTTTCCAACCATATCATCCTTTGTCACCCCTGTCTCCTTTTGCCTTCAATCTTCCCCAGCATCAGTGTCCTTTCCAACGAGTTGGCTCTTTATATCAGGTGGCCAAAGTATCAGAGCTTCAGTATCAGTCCTTCCAATGAACAGTCAGGGTTGGTTTGCTTCAGGGTCGACTGGTTTGCTCTCTTTGCTGTCCAAGGTATTCTCAAGAGTCTGCTCTAGCGCCATAATTCAAATAGTAGGTTGTCCCAGATTTAAATACCTGATAGAAAGGGAGCCATTAACTGGCCCAGAGTCACAAAGTTAATCGCTGGAGAGCCCTAGACTTGCATGTGCATTTGCTCAATAAACCAGTCCATACCTTATAGTTTCCTTGTGCTGTGCGTGGCACAACTCAGAATGGTGCTCTTATCTTCCATTTACTGCCCACCTCCACACTTTAGGGACCCATGCAGGCTCCCAGAGCTAAGCTCTGTAATCTGCATTACCCAAGCAGCCCTTCCCTCACCTCCAGTTGGGTTCTGCCAGCGGGGGGTATCAGCAGGAGGAGGGTGGGGGCAAGAGAGGGAAGCACAGGTGGGCCAAGCGCCATGAGCCAGCAGAGGCCGCGTATTCCCGCGGAAGTCTCTTATGGAGTGGCCCATCCCCAAGCACCACAGGTCTACTTGGGTTGCAGTGATGCTTCTTTCAGATAGAGGCTGGCTCCTGAGTCCTTTACAACCCATCTTTGATCTTTAACCCTGCTCTTAGCTTTGTAAAAAAATTGACTAAATTTTCTTCAGTCGCCCATGAGTGTGCCATCTGTTTCCAACAAAGGAAACAGACTGAATTTGCTTTCACAAACTAGCAGGATAGGTCAAGACTCTTTCAGGTAGATGGAGCCCCCTCACTACTTTTCAAGAACAAAGAGATTATTTTCTGGGGAGACTAGAGGCAGAAATGCTAAAGGCAAAAGTGAATTGTCTAAAGAGTAGGACTTTGAATGATTAGTGAGAGATTGAATCCAAATCGAGGATAGGCTATTTCTTTTGAGAACAGTGGTTTCTCATCTTTACATTTTTG
Organism: Redunca redunca; assembly: GCA_006410935.1. NCBI lineage: Eukaryota > Metazoa > Chordata > Mammalia > Artiodactyla > Bovidae > Redunca > Redunca redunca. The sequence goes on from SJYQ01010605.1 coordinate 1,152,577, forward strand.
CTATGTATAATTCCCATGCTAGAGAGCCCAAGATTTTGAAGATCTGTTTCAATAATGATGACAAAACATCTCCTTTTTCCATTAGCCAATCTGGGATACCAAGCTCACTTCTGTAATGTGACCAAAAGCAAGAAAATTTTTTTAAAAAGTAAATATTTTAAAAGACACCATGGATTAGTGGAAAGAAAAGCATTATAATGATATTATTCCCCCCAAACCACCATTTTTTTCCTGCCTGTGTCCTAAATCTACTTTATTAGGCTTTATGAGAGGCTACAGACACCTGACTGAGGACCACTTGTTAGACAACTACACACGTATTGAATGTTTAGCAAATACCTTCAGAGAACACTAGAAATTAGTTTTTAAATTACATTTTATATATTAAAGTCATCTTTCTAAGATGTATTAAACTGATCTCATTGTGACAGTCACTAAGAAATGGATTTAAATGTTTTTGATATTCAACCTCACTGCAAAACTACTGATTCCTTCTGTGTCACTGTATTAAAGACAATCATTTAAACTAAGGCCAGTTATAC
>SJYQ01010605.1:1153173-1165544 GCA_006410935.1 Redunca redunca
GACAGATAATAGGATTCTATGGACTGTGAGATGCTAAATGTCAAATAAAAATAATTTTATGGATACATTTCCATGATAATAATTTTAAAAGTTCTCCAATGTAACCCCAGTTTCCTAAATCACACCATAGTTTACTTGCTTTACCCTAAAGTTGTTCTCATAACTCACTACATTCTTTCTAATGTTTTTTTAAGCAACATCACTAAAACATATTTGAATTGTACAGAAAAGATTCTGGGGAAATTTACTTTCTATTGCTTGAGTAAAATTCTACTTTGACTCTCAGCTGGCAAGAAGTTTAACTAACTAGATGTCCCTTGAAACTAATATTCTCCAATCTTGAAAATTCTCCAAGCCAGACTTCAGCAATACATAAACCGTGAAATTCCAGATGTTCAAGCTGGTTTTAGAAAAGGCAGAGGAACCAGAGATCAAATTGCCAACATCTGCTAGATTATGGAAAAAGCAAGAGAGTTCCAGAAAAACATCTATTTCTACTTTACTGACCATGACAAAGCCTTTGACTGTGTGGATCACAATAAACTGTGGAAAATTCTTAAAGAGATGGGAATTCCAGANTCACGTATGGATGTTGAGAGTTGGACTGTGAAGAAAGCTGAGCACTGAAGAATTGATGCGTTTGAACTGTGGTGTTGGAGAAGACTCTTAAGAGTCCCTTGGACTGCAAGGAGATCCAACCAGTCCATGCTGAAGGAGATCAGCCCTGGGTGTTCTTTGGAAGGAATGATGCTGAAGCTAAAATTCCAGTACTTTGGCCACCTCATGCAAAGAGTTGACTCATTTGAAAAGACTCTGATGTTGGGAGGGATTGGGGGCAGGAGGAGAAGGGGACGACAGAGGATGAGATGGCTGGATGGCATCACCAACTCAATGGACATGAGTCTGAGTGAACTCTGGGAGTTGGTGATGGACAGGGAGGCCTGGCGTGCTGTGATTCATGGGGTCTCAAAGAGTCAGACACGACTTAGCGACTGACTTGAACTGAACTGAAACTAATATATGACTTTCACACATCTGTGTAAAACAAAATAATCAACTCAGGATACAAACAAAATAAAATGAGCTGTATAAAAACAAATAAGAACTTTCTGCAGGTGTTAGACAAGTGTCTAGATTCACTTATACATAGTTTCTCAGGAGGAAGAGAAGTTAAATTCCTAAAATAATTATCCTTTCTGAAATTATTTGATATTTACAAGACAGGCAAGGAAACTTTTTCTAATGCTTCATCACGGAGTCAAGTATCTGATCAGTTCAGTTGCTCAGTCATGCCCAACCCTTTGTGACCCATGAATCGCAACATGCCAGGCCTCCCTGTTCATCACCAAGTCCTGGAGTTCACCCAAACTCATGTCCATCGAGTCAGTGATGCCATCAAACCATCTCATCCTCTGTCGTCCCCTTCTCCTCCTGCCCCCAATACCTCCCAGTATCAGGGTCTTTTCCAATGAGTCAACTCTTCGCATGAGGTGGCCAAAGCATTGAAGTTTCAGCTTTAGCATCAGTCCTTCCAATGAACACCCACCGATCTCCTTCATAATGGACCAGTTGGATCTCCTTGCAGTCCAAGGGACTCTCAAGAGTCTTCTCCAACACCACAGTTCAAAAGCATCAATTCTTTGGTGCTCAGCTTTCTTCACAGTCCAACTCTCACATCCATACATGACTACTGGAAAAACTATAGCTTTGACTAGATGGACCTTTGTTTGCAAAGTAATATCTTTGCTTTTGAATATGCTATCTAGGTTGGTCATAACTTTCCTTCCAAGGAGTAAGTGTCTTTTAATTTCATGGCTGCAATCACTATCTGCAGTGATTTGGGAGCCCCCCAAAATAAAGTCTGACACTGTTTCCCCATCTATTTCCCATGAAATGATGGGACAAGATGCCATGTTCTTTGTTTTCTGAATGTTGAGCTTTAAGCCAAGTTTTTCACTCTCCTCTTTCACTTTCATCAAGAGGCTTTTGAGGTCCTTTTTACTTTCTGCCATAAGGGTGGTGTCATCTGCATACCTGAGGTTATTGATATTTCTCCTGGAAATCTTGATTCCAGCTTGTGCTTCTTCCAGCCCAGCGTTTCTCATGATGTCCTCTGCATAGAAGTTAAATAAGCAGGGTGACAATATACATCCTTGATGTACCCCTTTTCCTATTTGGAGCCAGTCTGTTGTTCCATGTCCAGTTCTAACTGTTGCTTCCTGACCTGCATATATGTTTCTCAAGAGGCAGGTCTGGTGGTATGGTATTCCCATCTCTTTCAGAATTTTCCACAGTTTATTGTGATCCACACACTGATTTTCAAATGAGGTAGTCCAATAGAGACTTCATGTTTAGAGCACTAAACATGAAAAGATGCTTATTATAATGTTATAACATCTTTTATATTTTTACACAGCTTTCTGTATAAATGTTTCTGACAGTCCAGAGATCACACCAAACTTTCCAATGAACTTCTTGTGATTAATCATTGTCTAATTTTGCTTGGCCTCCGTGATGACCTTCATCAACTTCCCCATAAAATGATAATATAGCCCCTTGGACTTGAACCTGTTTTGAGTCTTTCATCAAACACTGGGTTTTTCTCACCATACTATACCTGTGGTAACACAGAGGACAGGAGTCTTTAGGAAGCCTACATCTCCCCCGAAATTCTGGTAACAAGGTACAACAAGGTCCACACAAATACATTATTAAATCAAAGAGATTTACCCACTTACTCAGGCATTGCTTCCATCATCAAATAAGGGACTATAAGGGGTAGACAGCATAGAAAATGAAATGGTACCCTGGTTCATATTCTGTCTGTATTTAAGATCCTTGCCTATAACTTATGACAGTTGTTGCCATTTCTAGAGCAATATAGTAATAGGAAGAAGTAGGCTGACATAACCAATTGTGTGTGTGTGTGTGCGTGTTTTCCTCCAAGGCAGAACAGAGATACCTTGAAGCTGCAAAAATCGAGTAATCATATACTTCTCCTCAGTTCAGTCACTCAGTCGTATGCTACTCTCTGCGACCCCATGGACTGCAGCACGCCAGGCCTCCCTGTGCATCCCCAGCTCCCGGAGCTTGCTCAAACTCATGTCCATGGAGTCAGTGATACCTTCCAACCATCTCATCCTCTGTCCTCCCCTTCTCCTCTATATATACTTCTATGTCAGTAAATATATTTCAAGCATATATGCTGAATTTCAAGTGTGTATATATATATATATATATATATATATATGCCTATAAATGCTTCTCCTATTTCAGCCTAAATGTGAATTTTAGGAACGTTCGTCTTTGAATTTTTCCCTTTGTGTATTTCTCGGCTTGTGCCAGCACTACCTTATGCTGTGTTTCTGCTGGTGTTAATGTCCTGACTACAAAGGAAATTGTTGTCTATCTCACTAAACACTCTGGAACAGGAGGAATGTGTCACAGTTAACAAACCATGAGCAGAAGATAACAACCCGTTAAGATTATTTTTCAACGTTTACTCGACAACCACAGCATGCAAAATTACAAACAAAATTTACGTAGAACACACTTTTAGTTAAGAAATACACTTCCGGAGAAAGAATTGCTCTCTAGGGCATAAATAAATTCCACCATATGCTTATGAGAAGTTATACCTTCAGCAAGACACATCGTAACTGGAACATTCAATACTGAGTGATATGAAAGGTAGACAGTAGCCTTGACATAGCACCAGGTGGGGCGAAGAGCTAGGTCAGTCTCTTCTCAAAACCTGGGGCCTGGAGTGCTTCAGTTTTTGTTTGTTTTGTTTCCTTTTTAATGTTGCTTTGAAATTAAATAACAACAACTATGTATTATCTACGTAGCATATTGCACAACACTTGTAACGGAGATTGGAGCAAAAACTCCTTGGTGAAATATCACTATTTCTGCAGGTTTAAGTGTCAATATTCACACCAAATAGTACAAACACAGCCTATAAATACAAATTTCTGTCAGTCTGCCAACAAATTCGTTTAATAAAAAATTAAATCATTTTTTGAAGATTGGGGAACTTTGGAACTATGGATAAGGAAAGATTTGGGGTTTGTAATATTAGCAACTTCACAAGCAGTAGGAGCAATACGGTAGCTGTCACTCTTTTTTCTTTTTTTTAATTTCCTCCATGTCAGGTGGTTATGGCAAACAGTTGTGTCCATGATCAATAATTCTTATAAAATGTTGCAAGATTGGTATTATTGCCATTTTACAAATAAGAAACCTGAGAATCAAGCCAGTCCGGTTATTTACCCAGTCAGCTAGACTGTGATTCAAACTGAACCTGGTTTCTCATTACTGTGCCTCTCATTACTGCAGTAATTTATACCTCTCACAGTAATTTATGCATCTTACTGATGTTCTTGCAGATATAACTGTCTCATCCACTGAATGTGTGATAAGCCACCAAGGAGTAGTCTTATATTGATTCCTCCCCCAAATCCCCCGAAACACTATCCAACAGATAATAATTAGCCATATTTATCAAATGAATGAATAAATGAGTTGATCATCATTATTTTAAAATTTTAGTGATGATCGTCATCATTATTTTAAAATTTGATACCAATTCATAATGCTACTATTAGGCGGTTTGGTTTTCATTTGTTAATACAATTATCACCAGAACTGCCTATTCAATCAAACAAAGCCTCCACCCTAGGTTCCACGTCTCAAGGGACCGCACACTTCAGACTGTCTGTCTCAAAACTTTCTAAGGCTTCCTGCTCTGCCTGGCCCAGCAAGGGCAACTAGCTACAAAGGTGGCCCTGGCCCTTAGGCAATTTTAAATTATTTGTATTCAAAGTCATACTCATTTGTTTCAATTACGGGTATTTGGACAAAGGACAAAAAGTAGGAGGAATATTGATGTGGAAAAACAAGTTAATGAAAACTACTAATGAAAAAAATCATTTTACAAATATGCTACAATATCATCTTCATCATATCTGTATTCAGAAGACTGGAATTCTTTATGAACAAAGCAAGATGTTTCTAGAGGTTCACAGTACTTTTTTTTAAGAGAAAAATGGTAAAAGCACAGCTCTTTCATCTTTTGGGTAAAGACTAGCAAAGTCTGCAATGAGTTGATAAAAACTTCTACAAGACAAAGGCTTCGGTCTTCAATTTCATGACGTAAAAACAAATACACAAATAGAACTAATATGACTGGGTATCTAAAGAGGAAAATGGAAACCCTCCCCAAAGAAGGTAATAAAACAGATTTTTATTTAAGAAGCTGTGATAAGCATTTAACTTCAATTTATATATGGATATATCTTGGGTCTTTTTCAATAATGTAAGTTTAAAAATTTATTTGTTGACAAGTCATGCTTTTTCTGTGCCAGAATCGAATAGAGAAAACAAATGAGTGTATCAACACAGGATGAATACTATCAAATATTGCATTAAAGTAGATTTTATAAAATTACTTTTAAACCATGCTAACATTTAATATAACATTTTAAAAATAATTAACTAAAATCTATACCAAAATGTAAAAATTATACTAAAGGCATTCATGAGATTATGTGTTACGTACAAATAGATCTCAAAGTTTGTGGAATCTTGGCTCAAAAACAACTGATACTAGATGGGAATCTTCTGCTATTCTCAATGTGTTAAACATAATGGCTCATTAAGGTGAAAGGGCTGAACTTTGTACACGAAAGGGTTTTACTATTTCAGAAAAGGAAGCAAACAGATTAGTGTAAATATTTTCTTGACATCTCTTTAAAATGTTTTTTTAATGGAACACCCTATTGTTTAAATAGATCCCACTTACTTGTGATTGTTTCTATTGCCTTTGGATTAAGATTTATATGTTCAAGCCTGGGGATTTGTATGCAAATGAATGCCACTTTTGATGGATGTCTATCAAATGGACATAAGATGTTGACATGTATTTTTCCATGCAGGTACCAACCGACATTTACATCTCTTTAAAATCATGCCAGAGAGGCTTCGCCCTTCTGAGAAGGGACAAAAGCTCAGTGGAACAGACTGCACCAGCCATGCTATGGAGCATCCAAGACTGCGCATCTCCAGGGTGGATTTATGGGGCATAATGCTCTGTGTGGGATGTTTGCAGACTGATACTCCATCTGTCTGTGTGTTGTTGGAACTCTTTAGTTAGCCTCCTTTGGATTTGTTCAGTCACTAAGTCATGTCCGACTCGTTGCAACCCCAAAGACTGCAGCACGTCAGGCTCACCTGGCCTTCACTGTCTCCAGGAGCTTGCTCAAACTCATGTCCATTGAATCAGTATTGCCATCCAGCCATCTCATCCTCTGTCACCTCCTTCTCCTCCTGCCTTCAATCTTTCCCAGCATCAGGGTCTTTTCCAATGAGTCAGCTCTTTGCATCAGGAGGCCAAAGTATTGGAGCTTCAACTTCAGCATCAGTCCTTCCAATGAATATTCAGGGTTGATTTCCTTTATGACTGACTGGTTGGATCTCCTTGCAGTCTAAGGGACTCTGAAGAGTCTTCTCCAGCACTGCAGTTTGGAAGCATCAGTTCTGTGGCACTCAGTCTTCTTTGTGGTCCCACGCTCACGTTCATTCATGACTACTGGAAAAGCCATAGCTTTGACTATATGCAACTTTTTGTTGGCTGCTTTTTTTTTGTTTTTGGTAATAAAATTTTATTTAATTAAGCATGCATTTTGGCCATGTAAATATCCTTATTTAAAGTATCTGTTCAAATCTTCCCATTTTGAGAGAGTTGTTGCCCTAATAATTTTTATTACATCCTTGTCTTTTTACTCTTATTAATGTGAAAGAAGTGTAAATGTATTTTAGAAACTACCATTTTGCTTATTTTATATAGTCTCCTCCCAGTTTGTAGCTCCTTTTTTTTTAGCAGTTATTCCAGCATTGGATATTTATTTGTTGGACTTGGCGGTACCAAGTCTGTGGAAGAATGGATTTCCATAAGGGTTTGAGTATGTTGGCTGCTTTTTAATGCATTGTCTAGGTTTGTCATAGCTTCTTCCCAGAAGCAAGCATCTTTTGATTTTCTGGCTGCAGTCACCATCTGCCTCATTATCTACGGATAACAATATTTTTTTCATAGAACTGTTGTAATAAGTAAAATAGTGTGTATTAAGCTCATGGCACAGTTTCTGATACATGGTATATGTTAATAAATGTTAACTATTACTACTTTCAATGTATCATTGGAATTATTAGTTGTTGTTGCTCATTTCCTTTTTCTCAAAATAATCTGCCTACCTTAGCCCCAAAACTACCTCAGCCAACCAGTTCTTCTCAGTATATGTGATGCATTTAATCTTAGGTGCCTCCACTCAAATATTTCATGATCAATGGTTTCCAAGAATAAGAAATACGTTTATGACATCCAGTGCCAGCCAATCCTTGAGCAGTTGACAAGATTTAAAAAGTAAGTAAACAAATAGATAAGAAGTATGAATTGTTAGAGGAGAAATTTGGAAGCCAGAAATACATCTCTCAACAAAGGCCATTTGACAAGATAGTAAAGGAACCAGAGTTGGAATAATCACATTTGCCTACTTGGGTTTTCTCACACTGACATTTTAGGTCAGCATGCAAAAGAAGTCACATAACAAGCAGTGTAACAGCAGACACATCAGAATGATCTCATTACAAGGAGTAGCTCTACCAAGAGGAAACCAAGGCTCAGAGAAGCCAATGCAGTTGCTAAAGTCACATTAGCAGTCGGTGAAATTCAGAACACTTAAAAGAACATAACCCAGGAGGATTTAATTTTCTAAAGCGACGTACGCTGTTCTTCAAATTCTCACTATTGAAAAACTAGGAAACCAACACTGAGAACGAGCAAATCACCAGAAAAACCTCTCGTTTGTTAGTTTGACTTTTGTTTTAATTATATTGAATTATTAATTATCCCAAACATATAGACAAAAGCAGAGACTAATATGAATGCCAATGCATTCATAACGCTGCTTAATTAGATCTTAAGGTTCTGCCATATTTGCTTTCTATTTCTTCCAAGTAATATAGCAACATGGATAGGATTGAAGCCACCATGCGAATGGTCTCTAATACCACCCTCTCCTTTCTTTTCTCCCTCCCCAAGGGAAATATCTAAGTAGCTTCTAAGTGGAGATTTGAGGAAATGCAAGCAGAATGCTGATAGGACGCCCTAAGCCTCCCTTTCTGCCCACAGCCCCTCAGTCCCTGGAGTGTCGGCACATGCTGCCTTGTCTATTTCCTATGAAAGTGTCTTCAGTTGGATCTTCTGCTTGCTTTTTTTTTTCCCCAAAGCAATCTGGTGCTTATTTTATTTTAGTTAGTGAGTTAAATCTGTTTCTATTTATTGTGGTTTCTGATGTATTTTACTTAAACCTTATGGTATATATATATAGGTTACTCTTTTTCCTATTGCTTAAATTAATGTTTATTGGCATGTAGTTGCTTTACTACATTGTGTTAGCTTTTGTGGTACACCAAAGTGAATTAATGAATCAATAATTTTTTACACCTGTCTCATCTTTTCCACAGTTTATTGTGATCCACACAGTCAAAGGCTTTGGCATAGTCAATAAAGCAAAAATTGATGTTTTTCTGGAACTCTCTTGCTTTTTCCATGATCCAGCAGATGTTGGCAATTTGATCTCTGGTTCCTCTGCCTTTTCTAAAACCAGCTTGAACATCAGGAGTTCACGTATTGCTAAAGTCTGGCTTGGAGAATTTTGAGCATTACTTTACCAGCGTGTGCAATGAGTGCAATTGTGCGGTAGTTTGAGCATTCTTTGGCATTACCTTTCTTTGGGATTGGAACGAAAACACCTTTTCCAGTCTTGTGGCCACTGCTGAGTTTTCCAAATTTGCTGGCATATTGAGTGCAGCACTTTCACAGTGTCATCTTTCAGGATTTGAAATAGCTCAACTGGAATTCCATCACCTCCACTAGCTTTGTTCACAGTGATGCTTTCTAAGTCCCACTTGACTTCACATTCCAGGATGTCTGGTTCTAGGTGAGTGGTCACACCATCGTGATTATCTGGGTCATGAAGATCTTTTTTGTACAGTTCTTCCGTGTATTCTTGCCAACTCTTCTTAATATCTTCTGCTTCTGTTAGGGTTATAGCATTTCTGTCCTTTATTGTGCTCATCATTGCATGAAACATTCCCTTGGTATTTCTAAATTTTCTTGGAGAGATCTCTAGTCTTTCCCATTCTGTTCTTTTGCTTTGCATTGATTGCTTAGGAAGGCTTTATCTCTCCTTGCAATTTTTGGAACTCTGCATTCAAATGGGAATATCTTTCCTTTTCTCCTTTGCCTTTCACATCTCATCTTTTCTCAGCTATTTGTAAGGCCTCCTCAGACAGCCATTTTGCTTTTTTGTATTTCTTTTCCATGACCAGACCACCTGACCTACCTCTTAAGAAACCTATATGCAGGTCAGGAAGCAACAGTAAGAACTCGACATGGAACAACAGACTGGTTCCAAATAGGAAAAGGAGTGCATCAAGGCTGCATATTGTCACCCTGCTGATTTAACTTCTATGCAGAGTACATCATGAGAAACACTGGACTGGAAGAAACACAAGCTAGAATCAAGACTGCCGGGAAAATATCAATAACCTCAGATATACAGATGACACCAACCTTATGGCAGAAAGTGAAGAGGAACTAAAAAGCGTCTTGATGAAAGTGAAAGAGGAGAATGAAAAAGTTGGCTTAAAGCCCACATTCAGAAAACGAAGATCATGGCATCTGGTCCCATCACTTCATGGTAAATAGATGGGGAAACAGTGGAAACAGTGCCAGACTTCCCTTTTTTGGGCTCCAAAATCACTGCAGATAGTGATTGCAGCCATGAAATTAAAATGCTTACTCCTTGGAAGGAAAGTTATGACCAACCTAGATAGCATATTCAAAAGCAGAGATATTACTTTGCCAACAAATGTCCATCTAGTCAAGGCTATGGTTTTTCCAGTGGTCATGTATGGATGTGAGAGTTGGACCATAATGAAAGCTGAGCGTCAAAGAATTGATGCTTTTGAACTGTGGTGTTGGAGAAGACTCTTGAGAGTCCCTTGGACTGCAAGGAGATCCAACCAGTTCATCCTAAAGGAGACCAGTCCTGGGTGTTCATTGGAAGGACTGATGCTGAGGTTGAAACTGCAATACTTTGGCCACCTCATGCAAAGAGGTGACTCATTGGAAAAGACCCCGATGCTGGGAGGGATTGGTGGGCAGGAGGAGAAGGGGAAACATAGGGTGAGATGGCTGGATGGCATCACCAACTCGATGCACATGAGTTTGGGTGAACTCTGGGAGTTGGTGATGGACAGAGAGGCCTGGCATGTGGCAATTCATGGGGTCACAAAGAGTTGGACACGACTGAGTGACTGAACTGCACTGAACTAATTGGTAAAGTACTTGCCTGCCCATGCAGGAGATGCAAGAGACATGGGTTCAACTCCTGGGTCAGTTAGATCCCCAGAGGAGGGCATGGCAATCCACTCCAGTATTCTTGCCTGTAGAATCTCATGGACAGAGGAGACCGGCGGCCTACAGTCCGTAAGTCACAAAGAGTCGGGTAGGACTGAAGCGACTTAGCCCACAGCAGAGCTTCTGCCTCACAGAAACACCCAGGGCAACAAGGATGCAGCAGGCAAGCCATGAGGGGCCTGATTCAAGTCCCAGCTATGGCTGTGTGTCTGCTTTCCCCACATCCTAGGCCAGAACTTCCTGTAAAACTGCCGCCCTAGCAGCAAACCCCAGCGCATCTCTCTGTTCTATATCGCAGTGAAACGTGTCTCACATCATCTTTTAGGTTCAAATCCCAAGCCTGGTTTGGCCCCCACTCAGGAGGAGCATTTTAAATTTCCAGTAACACTCGGGTTTCCTGCCACCATTTGTGTGGTTTTTCAGTCCCTCAGTCATGTCTGACTCTCTGCGACCCCATGGACTGCCCACCAGGCTCCTCTGTCCATGAGATTCTCCAGGCAAGAATACTAGAGTGGGTTGCCACGTCCTCTGTCTCACAGAATTTGCTCAAATTCGTGTCACCATTACCAGCCTGAGGAAACAGTTTGCCTCAGACTCCCATTCTCAATCAGGCTATATTTGCCTAAAGCAGAGAGCACTTTTCATGTTTTCAAGTCTTCCTCTGTGTTTTCATATCTCTCTGTGCTTCCTGTTGGTTCTCTATGTTTGGAGCAAAAAGACATACCTAACTGTGAACTTCACCAACTTGACCTGAAGTTGATTTTCTAAATACACTGCACAGTTATCAGAACAGAAAAATGATGAAACAAAAAAACCCTTATCAGAATGTTTTCCAAAAAGACAGCTTCAGGAAAATACATTCAGGCCAACTTGTAACCTGCCAGATTCAACAGTCTTTGCTGATTTTGCCAATCCATGCAGCTTGTCAATGATGTTATTCACTTATCCATTCATTTATTCATGAAAAAAGTAATTACTGAGAACTCATTGCATGTGCTTGGCTAGGTGCTCATGATATGGCTGTGCACAAATCAACAGCCCCCTGGCACTCAGATCGAATGGATGCATGGCCAAACAGGGTCAGGACACGAAGGAACAACATGATCACTGTCCCAGTGATAGCATTAATACATCAGCATTTATGCATTGACTATTATATTCTAGGCTCATACACGTTTATGCACACGTAATTTAATCCTTAAACAACATTATGGTTAAAGTAGTATTATAATCCTCATTTTATGAATTAAGAAATAGTCAGAGAGATTAAGGACGGTGGCTAAGGTCACACAACTAAAAACCGCAGGGCAGCAATATGATTCCAGGCAGACAGGCTTCAGACTCCATGGTGCTAAACCCTCCTCCCAGAGGCAGAGCCTCCCGACCCTGGGATCAAACCCGTGTCTCTTGTGTCTCCTGCATTGGCAGGTGGATTCTTTACCACTGGAAGCACCTTCCGTTCAGTTCAGTCGCTCAGTCAAGTCCGACATTTTGCGACCCCGTGAATTGTAGTACGCCAGGCCTCCCTGTCCATCACCAACTCCCAGAGTTCACTCAGACTCACGCCCATCGAGTCAGTGATGCCATCCAGCCATCTCATCCTCAGTCGTCCCCTTCTCCTCCTGCCCCCAATCCCTCCCAGCATCAGAGTCTTTTCCAATGAGTCAACTCTTCGCAGGAAGTGGCCAAAGTACTGGAGTTTCAGCTTTAGCATCATTCCTTCCAAAGAAATCCCAGGGCTGATCTCCTTCAAAATGAACTGGTTGGACCTCCTTGCAGTCCAAGGGACTCTCAAGAGTCTTCTCCAACACCACAGTTCAAAAGCATCAATTCTTCGGCGCTCAGCCTTCTTTACAGTCCAACTCTCACATCCATACATGACCACAGG
>SJYQ01010605.1:1168241-1202276 GCA_006410935.1 Redunca redunca
TTAGTTCTAAAAGGTCTTGTAGGTCTTCATAGAATCGTTCAACTTCAGCTTCTTCAGCGTTACTGGTTGGGGCATAGACTTGGATAACTGTGATATTGAATAGTTTGCCTTGGAGATGAACAGATCATTCTGTCATTTTTGAGACTGCATCCAAGTACTGCATTTCGGTCTCTTTTGTTGACCATGATGGCTACTCCATTTCTTCTGAGGGATTCCTGCCCGCAGTAGTAGATATAATGGTCATCTGACTTAAATTCACCCATTCCAATCCATTTTAGTTCGCTGATTCCTAGAATGTTGACATTCACTCTTTGCATCTCTTGTTTGACCACTTCCAATTTGCCTTGATTCATGGACCTGACATTTCAGGTTCCTATGCAATATTGCTCTTTACAGCATCGGATCTTGCTTCTATCACCAGTCACATCCACAGCTGGGTATTGTTTTTGCTTTGGCTCTATCCCTTCATTCTTTCTGGAGTTATTTCTCCACTGATCTCCAGTAGCATATTGGGCACTTACTGACCTGGGGAGTTTCTCTTTCAGTATCCTATCATTTAGCCTTTTCATACTGTTCATGGGGTTCTCAAGGCAAGAATACTGAAGTGGTTTGCCATTCCCTTCTCCCATGTACCACATTCTGTCAGACCTCTCTGCCAGGGTCCAGCCCTGGTGGATCCAGGGTAATTCAAAGGGTGAACGGCATAGGCGAGGAGAAAACTTGTTTATTATTTAATTAGAAATATAAGATTAGATTAGGAAGAAATAGTGTAGTAGGAAAATTAAGTGGAGAAAAGAGGCTGAATAACTTGGTTTACGTGGAAAACCAATAAAGTTCCAAGACAAGGAACTTGCACCATCTACATTAGGCTACTGGCATCCTCTTGAATACCGGGGGGTGCCCCACCTTGGGCTCACTCTTGCGTGGATCTTAGAAGCCAGGGCAAGTAAGTAGACATGGTGAGCCTCCAAGCTCCAGATGGGAATTCAGCCAGAAATTAAAGAGGAAACATGGGGGAAACCAGTCCAGCGACTTGCCCGGCCTCTATTGTCTAGAAAGGCCCTTTATACCTTTTTTTGTACATAGACATCAATGGATAATATAAATTATGCAGCGTCAGCAGCCCTGATTCTTATCAAAACCAGGCTTTCTCTCTGAATACCTAATTTTATACACAAGTCTTAGGTGATTTACATCATCTTCTAGCCAGAGGGCCAATTAACATTTTACAGCCTTTTTTCTGATAAGGGTTTGTCAACCAGAAGACTTATTTGTGTTGATCTTCCCAAAGTCTGGTGCCACTAGGAAAGTCACTCAGTCGTGTCCGACTCTTTTCGACCCCATGGACTGACAAGCCTGGTAGGCTACAGTCCATGGGATTTTCCAGGCAAGAGTACTGGAGTGGGTTGCCATTTCCTTCTCCAGGGGATCTTCCCAACCCAGGGATCGAACCCAGGTCTCCCGCATTGCAGGCAGACGCTTTACCCACTGAGCCACCAGGGACACAGCAAGGACACAAGAGGAGTGCAGGGATATATAACAAAGAAAAGTAATTCACTCAAAAGTCTAGTGTTGCTAGCATCAAAACTACTATATTCCTATTTCTATATCCCAATTACATTGATTAATATCCTTCAGGTGTCTAAAAAGATAAAGAATATGGAGGCCTGGCAGCCGTCATTGAGTCAACAGTGAAAACCCATCACCAATATGATTTTTAGCTCTTTAAAAAAGGCTCTGTATCTTTAAGATGGTTTAAGCTTTGTGCCTCTTGTGGTTGGGGGGCTGTAAACAATTCACAAGTTGTAAAAAGTCTCCAACTGTTAGGCAAGTTAGAGAGCCATCAGGGGGGTTTTAAGCCGAGACATTCTTTAGCAGGAGACTGAAGCCCTAAGTTAACTTTTTCCAGAGAAAGATGATCAAATAGCCCCCTGTTATGTCAGAAGAGTGGAAAGCACAGAACAATAAAATCAGGCTGACTCTGGTTTTTGGGGTACATGCTCAGGAAATTCCCCGGGGAACCCCTGAGGCCTGACTCGCCTTGCCCATCAGGCCTCTCCTCATGACCTTGTCATGGGTGGGATCTCCCATGCTGGCTCCCGGCACCTCTCCAACATGACCCGCCCATCTTGGGTTGCCCTGCGGGCATGGCTTAGTTTCATTGAGTTAGACAAGGCTGTGGTCCTAGTGTGATTAGACTGACTAGTTTTCTGAGAGTATGGTTTCAGTGTGTCTGCCCTCTGATGCCCTCTTGCAACACCTACCATCTTACTTGGGTTTCTCTTACCTTGGGCGTGGGGTATCTCTTCACAGCTGCAAAGCACAGCCGCTGCTCCTTACCTTGGATGAGGGGTATCTCCTCAACGCCACCCTTCCTGACCTTCAGCGTGGGATACCTCCTCTAGGCCCTCCTGATTCTACTCTAAATCTGCCTGTGGCTTGAATGCCTGCCAGGAAGTGTGCTGGCTGTTGGGCTTTCAGAGTTAAGAAAATACTGAGTTTGCCCTCAAGGATTGTTGATCTACTGCCTGGCCCTATGAATTAGTTTTCTATCATTACTGTACAAACTACCATTTAACAGCTTAAAATAATGCAATTGCATTGTTTTCAGCCCTTCATTTCAGAAATCCAGTGAGCTTGGTTGGTTTCTATGATCCAAGTCTTTCAAAGTCTTGGGAGACTAGGATCCTATCAGAAAGCTCTGGGAGGAATCTGCTTATAACAAAGTTCAGATTGTTGGCAGAATTCAGTTCCATGTGGTTGTGGGACTGAGATTCCTGTTTCCTTGCCACCCATTGGTCAGGAGTCATCCTCAGTCATCCTCAGAGACCATCCACATCCCCTGGGTATGGTTCCTTCCCTCCATTTTCAAAACCGACAATAGTGAGCAAAGCTTTCTCACTCTTCAGCTGTCTCCCCTTCATCCTCATCTTTCCTCTGCCTCCTTCTTCTGCCACACCTTTTACTTTCTTTCTTCCCCCTTCCTTTTCCCTGATTACCTTGAGACAGTCTTGATAAACCAGGATAACCTTCCCATTGTAAGGTCCATCAATTAGTAATCAGTACCTTAATTCCATCTGCAAAGACCTTCAGAGTACTTAAACTAGGGTTGCCTGATCACAACCTGGGGACAGACATTTCAGGACATCTTTACAGCTCTGCCCTCCACACCCTCACTTGGAGAGCCGTCAGTGTATCAGTATCTTTCCTGGCGATACTGTCTCACATCCAGCAAGAGAACACCTTCTACAGGGGCAGGAACAGGGGAGTCGTTGGTACAACTCCCGAGCATGAAGCACTGAATACATAGGGCAGAGCTGTAGGCAACTAAGAAACAAGGAGGAGTCAGAGATGCCCCGTGAAACTGGGAAGCAACATCAGTGTAACTGAGGCAGAATTGGGGGAGGGAGGAGGATATATGAACTTTTAAAGCAGAGAAGTCAAAAACACGACTCAATGGAATTCACTATTTTGCCCCAGGTTGATCAAAATCATGACTTTTCCATCAACCATTGTCAGACTTTCTGAGGAAACTGGATTCTGTCACCTCTCTTTCCTGCACCCTGCATTGTTCTTCAGAACTTTAAAAGTTCTGAAGGTTCTGAAGGTTGAGGAATGTACATGCAGATGTGTGTGTGTGTGTGTGTGTGTGTGTGTGTGTGTGCACGCATGCACGTGCATGCACTAAGTTGCTTCAGTCATGTCTGTTTATTTTTTGTGACCCTATGGACCGTAGCCTGCCAGGCTCCTCTGTCCATGGGCTTCTCCAGGCAAGAGTACTGGAGTGGGTTTCTGTGCAATCCTCCAGGGGACCCTCCCAACCCAGGGAGTGCACCCTGCCTCTTACATCTCCTGTATTGGCAGGCAGGTTCTTTACCGCTAGTACCACGTGGGAAGCCCCCAGGGAGCTATAGAAGATGTATATTTGACTAGAACAGTTTTGTTTTGCTTTAAATTAACTTTATATTCAATGAATTCTCAACTTTGCCCCACTTTCCAGCATTCCCTTTTCCCTAGAGCAGCCCAGTTTCCCTTATTCCTATTACATGCCAAGTCCTATAGGCACTTGTGTTGTTAACCCACACAGCTGCACACCCCACCTCCCAGGATAAAGATGAATCTACCAACCAAGGTCACATGAGGAGGGGGCACTCTATGCCCCCGAGCTTTGGCCTGCTGTACCACTGGCTGTCCTCACACTTGAGACATCATCTTTCTCCTAATTTGTTCTCACTTTTCCTTTGCCTCCAGCCCTGTTCTTTCTTGCAAGCGTTCGCCGTTGATACCTAGCTTTTGCCTTCCTCATCACCATGGCAACTTGCTGGACCACAGGTATTACTTGGTCCAGCTAGTTGCTCTGGCATAAAAAGAGTAAGCATCCGGTTCCCATGATCCAGGGAAGGCTGAGCCTTTGTGTTGATTTGTGTTGATGCTATTTGCATTCAATGAGCTGGAAGAGAAAAGCAGAACAGAACAGATCCAAACATTTGTTTGTTTACATTTTTTTTACTCACACTTGCACTCTCGTGTGTGTTTCCTATTAACCTTCCTCATAGTAACTGTTCTCCTGAATACTCCTCCCTGTTAAGTGTAATAACCAGACATCCCAACTGCATAGGATCATTTCTGTTTATGCTTGTTGCCCCGTGTAACTATTTATAGCATTGTCTTCCCTGGTGGCTCAGATGGTAAAACATCTGCCTGCAATGCGGGAGACCTGAGTTCAATCCCTGGGTTAGGAAGATTCCCTGGAGAAGGAAATGGCAACCCACTCCAGTATTCTTGCTTGGAGAATTCCATGGACAAAGGAGCCTGGTAGGTTACAGTCCGTGGGGTCGCAAAGAGTCAGACACCATCAAGCAATTTCACTTTCTTTCTTTTTTCTTTTACTCTCAGAAATGTCCCTATTGGGGTAATAAATTGTATGGTTACCGTAAGCATTAGCCAAGTCAGAGCAGCATCCCTGGAAAAATACCAGAATGCCAGATCCCTCCTTGTTTGTTATAATTTGCTGCAAAAAAAGAAAAAGAAATTATACTTTTCTAGATCTCACTTCCTATGCACCACAGTTTAGTTTGTTCTTTTTTGTGACACTCTCAGGCATAACCCCCTTACCACCTGCTCTTCACATGCTATTTGTTCCCTTATAATTTTTACTGTTATATCTTGATGTCCTGTTCTGGTTTGGTCTCTTATATTCTCTTGCCACTCACATATTGATATTTCATTATTTTCCCTATACCTTGGGATTATGGGTTTCTTTTTCATCTCAGTTTTGAATTAATATACCCTTCAGATGGCTTCACAGAGGCTGAGTTCCCATTAGCCTTCATTTTTGAGTCCACTAGGACTTATCCACTGACCCTGTGTGTTGGTTTGATTCTGCCTTCATAGTTATTTTCTCCTTTTGGTTCTGGCCCTTCCCTCTCCATTCTCAGTCTGACAAAATCCATCATTTTATGATCAATCGTACTTCAATTACCTCAGCTTTTAGTGTCAGACTTTAAATGGTCCAAACGCACACCTTTTCTCTCTCTTTAGCAAAAATTTGACCTCTGCTTGGCTTTTTGTTTATCTCACCTATTCTAATCCCATCCAGTTTTATTTCCCAGAGACACCTCCCTAATCCTTTAATTTGCATAAACAGACCCATGACCTTCCGAATGTTGTGTTGGAGCAGGAGAATAGTGCGTAGATGGTTGGTCCTTCAACGGGATTCTGTGTGGGGGTGATGGGAAAAGATAGTGACCTCAGGGTCAATCAGTAAATCTCAAGATCAAGTGAGTCAGTTTTTCTTGCACTGTAAGCAAAAGAATATAGCAGTCTCAAGCATTAATATCCACTTAGGCCAGATTCCATCAGGGAATAGGAGCTTGGCAGAACTTTATGTTGCCATGGGCTCATCTCCACGTAAAGATGGCTGACTTTGTACAGGTGGTTAGCCTGGTGATAGGACAACAGTTTGTGATTATGATCTCAAAGTGAAAAGTGAAAGTGAAAGTCACTCAGTCGTGTTTGACTCTTTGCGACCCCCTGGACTGTCACCCATCAGGCTCCTCTGTCCATGGAATTCTCCAGGCAAGAACACTGGAGTGGGTTGCTGTTCCCTTCTCCAGGAGATCTTCTCGAGTCAGGGATCAAACCCGAGTTTCTTGCATTGCAGACAGATTCTCTACGATCTGAGCCCCAGGGAAGCCCTCATGAAGTCAAGCACAGTTCAACTCCGTCTTCCTTACGCCTTTTTGCAGCTATAAACCAGGACTAACTACCCCTCATGCTCCTACAGATCTTGTGCCAGACTTCTCTTACATCCCGTGTATTGTGTTGAAACTATCTGTCTTAGCTCCTGTTTCTCTCACTAAGCCATCAATTCATCGAGAGGAGGAAATACCTTACAATACTGTATCCTTGGGGTATACTCAGTGTCTGGTTGGCTCCTCTTGAA
The DNA here is from genome assembly GCA_006410935.1 of Redunca redunca. Classification (NCBI taxonomy): domain Eukaryota; kingdom Metazoa; phylum Chordata; class Mammalia; order Artiodactyla; family Bovidae; genus Redunca; species Redunca redunca. The sequence continues at coordinate 1,174,687 of SJYQ01010605.1, forward strand.
CTAAAATGAACCTCTGGCTTTAAATTAGTCACCTACCAATGACAATTTTTCTCTACTTCCATAGTAATAGAAAGTCAGCGGGGTACATTACTGCCCAAAGAAAAATTAAACTTCCCAGCATTTCTGTCACCTAACTCCAGCCACGAGAGGCAATGCCTATGCAATGTGAAAAGTAATGTGCTTCATTCTGGAATCTTTCTCTTAAAAGGCTAAGGCGAGAGACTCCCCTGGAGGCCCAATGATTAAGAATCTGCCTTGCAATGCAGGGCATGTGGGTTCGATCCCTGATCAGGGAACTAAGATACCACATGTCTAGGAGCAACTAAGCCCATACACTTCCCCTACTGAGTCCAAATGCCACAGCTAGAGAATTTACATGCCACAGTGAAGATCCCTCATGATGCAATGGAGATTTAAGACAAGACGCAGCCAAATGAACAAATAATCAAAAGACAGGGAGTGACCTCCTTTGGGTTTGGGTGTTTTACTCTGTAATGCTGGCTGGAGACCATGGAGCAGGGCAGCTAACTAGCATCCGTCTACCCCGTGGAGGATGTCTGTCAGGAAGGGCAGAGCTGCTACCAGCCCTGCGATCCCCACTTCCCTCTGATGGAGAATTTCTCCTTACGAAGGAGAAATACAATCCAACATTTTTAAGTCCCTGGACACTGAATTTTTTCGTTAGTTTATGCATTAGCTAATATAACTCTCTAGTTCCAAATTCTGAACATAAAGAATATCAGCCAGAGGTGCAACAGGAAACAAGACACACACATTAGTCGGGATACCTCGAGAAGGTCTGTCTATGAAATGACTATCATATATGCGGGCTTGTAGCGGAATCAGAGACAGTGCAGGGCCTGGCTTTACTAGGACCTGGGCTTTACCACTTCTAGGACCTAAGAGCCGATCTAAGGGAACAGTTTGTCAGCTCTTGAGAGAGAGATGGTTACAAAGAATTAGAATTCTTAATCGAAGTATTTTTTTTCCTTCAGTCAAGGAACCACCCAGTCCAACACTCTGACATCACTATTTTCCCCAACTTCTCCATCCCTGCAGGCTGCCCTTCCAAAGGATGGAAATTCAATAGAAAACTGAGAACCCAGGAATCCTCCTGATGTTGCCCCTGAGGTCAGCCTCTTGGGGTAGAGAAGGGCAAAGAATGCCTGTAAAGAAGCACACCGTATAATAGGTTCAGCTCAGAGAGGAGCTCTGCCAAGGAAAGGAGCAAAGAATAGGTGCAGAGAGAAGAGCACCGTGTTCTGCTCTTGTCCTTATATATGTTTAAATATGGTTTCAGTTAATTTCTAAGAAGTTGCCTAATTAGAATTTCAGTGGACTTAGTCCTTCCCGTTGCTGGTAATGCAATGACATAGTCAACAAATAGTTCAACACACATTCCTTAGACATCAGCTGTGAATCAGTCCTAGGCAGTAGAGACTAGAGTCTTGGGACTGGTCCCGGAAGAGCTGATGGACTAAGCATATTTTCCTCCTGATCTTTTCTAGATGTTCTACTCAAGACATCGTCAGTGGTCTATGCCATCTTTCAACAATTTTCTTGAATGATGAAGCACGGTGATGACAGCTATCTGCATCTAAACTCATATTTAGTAAACGGGGGTCCATTAAGAGAAAACTTAGTGCCTGGCAGTCACTAAATAAATCAGCAAAAACAAACAAAAAATGTGATTATTACAGCAGAGGCTTCAGGACAAACTAAAAGCACTTTAAATAATATAATGAAGAAGACCATATCAGTCTGAATTCTTAGTGGCAACCAATAAAACCCAAATTTGACTATCTTGATCAAAATATAATTTATTGGACGCAAATCAGGAGTACACAGAATTGAAGGAGACTGAAGGATTTGGTGTTAAAAAAAATAAAACTGGGAATATTCTAAATATATAAAGTAGAGACTCCACATCTATAATAAGGAGACACCCCAGCATTACAAATTATGCATGCTGGACATTTTTCTCACATAAGAGTCGTGCTAGTCTGTATAAGTGGTCCCACCCTTTCCATAGAGTCAATCAGGGACCCAGCTCCCTCCATTTTGTTGTTCTGCCATTTCCTAAACCGTTGTCCTCTTTTGCAAGGTCAGGACTTCATTGCTACAACAGCCTCATCGAAACCTGCAGAAAGAGAGACAGGAAAGAGCATCAGGGCAAGAAAACCAGTGCTTGAACTGCTCACATCCCATTATCTGAAACATAGTCAATTAGCCATATCTAGCTACAAGGAGGGGTGGAAGTTTGCACCTGAATGTGTCAGTCACTCACCCTGCTTAAAACTTACCAAAACGAATAAAGAAGAATGTGGAGTGGGCATTGTCTCAGCCACATTAAGAGAACCCCAAAGGATTAGCCAAGCAGGAGCCTCAGCAAACCATCCTGCAGAAATAGTCTGGCTCATGTGCCTCCGCAACCCCTGCAGTGATTCAGACTTGTTACTGCCTCCCATACTTACACTGTCCACTAAAGTCTCAGAATATCAGGAAAGAGTGACTTACTACCTTAGCCAAAATCAACAAGTGCCACCTATGGATACACTGAGGCAGGCAGAGAGGGGATTCAGCCTCTTTGAATTCCACAGCAGGACCCAGCATTGACACCATCAAGACTTAGCATGATACAGAATTCCCCGAACTGGAAAACCAGAAAGAAGTGCTTGAGATTAGAAAGCTGGAATATACTATAAAATATATTATGATAAAGAAGCTCTCACCCTAAAATCATTCTACAATCTATTTTCTTTCACTTGTTTCATTTGTCCATTCTGGTTCTATGTATTATAAACTCTGCAAATTGTTGGTGGCACAGTACTCAGAATATCATTGTAAATACCTAACCAAAATTTTTGGTCACTCTCAAAAGAAAAAATGTGATGATTTTGGAGAGTTAGGGAGTATTCTCATTAATTGATAGTTCCTAGCTAACTGGAAATAACCCTCAGGTTCGGTTTCAGGGTAGTAGAAACTGTGAGTTGGGAGTCAGGTCAACCTGGGTTTAACCCATGTCATGTAGTTTGGCCAAATAAGTTTTCCTCTTTGAATTTAATTTTCCCATCTGTACAGTAGGGACAATAGTCTTACTATATGGAGCTTTTTAAAAGGCTAAATTAGAGCATGAATAACAACTGCTTCACATATGGTAAGCACTCAGAATTATCAGTTTCATTCTCGACCACTTGCATCCCCCAAATATGCTTCGTTGAGTCGCCAAGATAATGTGATGCCTGCTTTAGGGATGGATACAACATATACTCCAGTTAAAAGGCATCATTTCCGGCCAGGAAACATATGGCAAATACACATGAATAGCTTGAATTGCCTAGGCAGTTTTTCTAATGAGTACTTTTTCCTCATCCAAATTATAGTTTAAGCCTGTCTGGAATTTTAAGCAGTTAATAGTGTGAGATCTGATTGCTTTAAAGAGGTGGATCAGAGAACGTAGCAAAGATTATCCATCTGATTGGTACCCCAATGTAATTTTCAAAAAAGATCAAAACGTGACTCTCATGCAAACATAGAATAACCACGTGCCTAATGTTTTATTCAACTCATTAACTAACAAGAATGTCAGTAAGATGATAAAGGTAGTTCAAAGCCTGTTAAGCATGGTGATGTATACCGTCAGTCAATCGAAAGAATACTGGAATTTATTCTGTAATAAATACAAAAGTAATTGATGCTCTACAGAGCAATAAAACCGCACCCTTTGAAATTATCTCTCTTATTGGAAGACGTCTTCATGTTAACATGTAACTTCTTGATGTCTGGACTCTAACCAAATAGTAAATAGCTAAGCCCTGGGATTTCTTTGGAAGGAATGATGCTAAAGCTGAAACTCCAGTACTTTGGCCACCTCATTCGAAGAGTTGACTCATTGGAAAAGTCTCTGATGCTGGGAGGGACTGGGGGCAGGAGGAGAAGGGGATGACAGAGAATGAGATGGCTGGATGGCATCACTGACTCGATGGACGTGAGTCTGAGTGAACTCCGGGAGATGGTGATGGACAGGGAGGCCTGGCATGCTGCAATTCATGGGGTTGCAAAGAGTCGAACACAACTGAGCGAATGAACTGAACTGAACTGAAGTCAAACAAATGTGCATTCTGCTAGATGATTAAGTAAAGTGTGTGTGAGCCTATTTACAAAATCCCAAAATAACATTGAAAAGGCATTGAATCATGCTTTTGGCTTTATTTTCAAATTTTAGATAATTTTTCTTAAAAACACTAAGCCCATTGTTGACTGGCTATAGCTCCTAAATGTAAATACTGATTAACAGCCTTATTTGGGTTATTGAAAAAATGATCAATTAAGCACCTCAGCATTTCCAACTTTGAAATGAATTGATGCAAATGTAATCAAAACATCACATTTCCTCTCAAATCATGTTTCTAAGAGAGGCAACAGCTCCCTATTTTCCCTTCCCTTTCTTGACCATAATTTCACAATTTGCTAAAAAACACAAATGATAAAGAAGATGACATATGGGCAACAGATTTCTTTAAGCAGCAACAAAAATTATTATATTTCTACAAAGTTATTAATCTTGGATGACCTTAAGTAGTTACATGTGAGAAAAACCCTCACTTGCCCTGCTGAAAATGGAAGTGAAGAGACATTTTAAGGTTCACATTCTCTTAAATAAACTAGGAATTCAGATTTTAAATGACAATCAAACTGCCTGGTAGCTCCAGGCTGGCCTGAGGCGGAAACTGGAAAACCTGCAAAGTGTGATTTCTATTTCTCGCGCCCTCCTCCAGGAACCTCTCTCCCCTTTCCTACCCATCTGTCCACGACAACATTCACTCATCTCGGCTATTCCGTCTAATCTCCCATGATACTGCCCATCTCAGAGACTAAGAAATTCCTGTGCCCCTGTATATTCGATCTATTGTGCATGCACAAAAACTTTTGGAGAGAATTTCTGCCCAGTGTAAGAAACTACTGGCTGCTGACCTGTCCGTTTGCTCCCTGTCTCGTGTAATAGTGTGTGTGAGCATTTTGTGTAATTTACCCAGCATCTGATGGTAAAGGGCAATCAATACAATTCCGCAGAGGCAAGCTTCTCAGGATTCTTTTAAAACCAAACTTGTAGAGTTTTATTTCATGACCCTTATTGACTGATGCTGACTGTCCATGTTCAGGCTGACGTTGTCTCTACCTTCTTTAATACAAATTTTTATAGTCCATGAGTCGGATGTTAGGTCAAATACCTTTTTATCCCCCCTTCATCTTGTCAGACATTTAAGAGTCTGGATATGTAAGAGAAGTGATATGAAAAGGTAATTTAAGAATGACATATATTGTGGGGACTGTATAAGGCAATATACTTGCATCTCATAAACAGTGTACCTAGCATAGCACCATGGATGTGTAAATATCCGATACTTGCTGTTTCTTTTCATTTTGAAATCTTTCAAATATTCCATTTATCTGAAAGAGAAGCAAATTCTAAGTAAACTCACCACTATACCATGAGCACAAGTTATTTCAAATTAAAAAAGTATTGACTGAATATACACTGAGTAGAGCACTCTGGGTGTTTGCAAAGAACAAATATCACAGAATATAACAAAGGGTCCCCAACTCTCTTGATTCACAGCACCCTCAGTGTCTCAATAATTTTTTTCACAGCACTCATTTAGTAAAAGTAAACACTTATCATTTCATTTATTAAGTAATTAGGCTCCACTAACATTAACTATTCTATCATAACAAGTTACCAGCCATTTGAAAATAATGCACTAAAATTGAGAAAATATACAAATATTTTACTCTATTTGTATTTACTAACAGGATGCATGTCCCTGTTGAACACAGAACAAATTCTCAAATATTGGTGTCAGACTGGACTTGACTGCCTTCATTTATTGCCTCACATTTGTTTTTTGCATTTTTTAAAATCAAAGCAAATCCCAGCTTTTCAGATCATGAAAAGGAGTATAAAGTGATCCAGTACTGAAACTACCAACGACCTCAAGCTTGTAGCTCAGGCAGTGACCCACAGATGTCAGCTGTCAGTGTTTCCCTGCAAAATTTAAAATACCCAGCAGCACCCTGGTAAATTCACTGTGGGGCCCCAGAGTGCAACGGCATGTGCTTTGGGAACCATGGCGGTATGTGTTACTATTTCTGCCCTCAAAAAAGTTATAAGTTATTAAGCATTTTAATATCCTCAGAGACTATCATGAAAATAGAAAACACATTTCTTAAAACCACATTTGGAAAGATGAAGCCTGGATCTAAAAAAAGAAAAAAAGAAAGAAAAGGAAGGAAATAGAAAGAAAGAAAGAGGAAGAAGGAAAGAGAAAATGAAAGAAAGATTGATTTTAAGAAGCACCTTGAAATTCGGGTAACATTTTCACAGGTGAAAACGGAGACCAGAGGAGCTGTGATCAGAGCCACAGATCGTTCTGAATGTATTGGTGCAGGTTTTGAGCAGGAGACTGTGGATGAAAAGGGAGGTAAACACAGCCAGAACCCGGACAGATGTTCACTCATCCTCCAGTAAAGGGAGCAGGGCAAACTACCTTTTCTGATGCAGAATCCGCAGCGCGAGGAATGGCGTGGGAAAGAGTTGTCAAAACTAAGGCTTGCATATGACTTTAGTCACATTTAGAATACCTTCCGGAGAAGCCAATGGCACCCCACTCCAGTACTCTTGCCTGGAGAATCCCAGGGACGCGGGAGCCTCGTGGGCTGCCGTCTCTGGGGTCGCACAGAGTCGGACACGACAGAAGCGACTTAGCAGCAGCAGCAGCAGAATGCAAAAATAATCTGGATCTCTCTTACTATCACTACTAAGAAACTAATGGAAAACATCACCTACTTCTCTTATTATATATATGACCATCAAAACTTATCCAAAGCAGTATTCATTTCTTTTAATATGGACCTATCAGACTAATGAGCAGAAGTTCCAAACCAGATGAGCAAAACATCCTGAAATTGAACAGAAAAATCCCCACTTCATTTTTATTCATTTCCCAAATGAATCAAATTTCCCAAACTATTGCTCTCTACTTTTTTGCCAAACCAGGAAAAATGTATAAGTTCTGGCATAAAAAAATGTTAATAATTTTACCCAGGCCTTTCAAAAGTGCTTATGTAATAATACACGTGTTCATGCTAAGTCTCTTCAGTCGTCTCCGACTCTTTGCGACCCTGTGGACTGCAGCCCACCAGGCTCTTCTGTCTATGTGGGTCTCCAGGCAAGAATCCTGGACTGGGCCGCCATGCCCTTCTCCAGGGAATCTTCCCAACCCAGGAACTGAACCAGTGTCTCTTACATCCTCTGCATTGGCAGAAACGTTCTTTACCACTAGGGCCCCCTGGGAAGCACTTTTGTAACAATAGCACCATTTGTAAGTTGGCAGCTACTGGCTGAGATGATTTTGAGTTTAAATAGAAATTATTATACTCATATATCTAAACTTTTACTAAGACTATCAGACACCCACACAACCTAGAAACACACATACTGAGTAAGAAATTAAAGTTGTCCACGAGATATAATAGCACTTCACTGAAAATAGTCCTTTTTAAGGTAATTATCATCTGGTCATCAAGTAAATGTTAATCCATAATAAACATGGCAAATATTGTCTTAAGTTTGTCTTAGATTAGAATGAAGTTCTTAAAAGATTAAAGACTTCCAAATATTGTCTTGAAAACATATCCATGGGAATCCCAAAGTGACCTTGGTGACTCTGGTTTGAAAAACTTACAAGAGACTTATTGATAACAAACATCAGAATAAATTTTATATATATATATATATATATATATACACACACAATATTAAATTACAAATAGACTTCTATGCTGCTCATACTGTAAAGAATCAGCCTGCAATGCAGGAGACAAAGGTTCCATCCCTGCGTTGGGAAGATCCTCTGAGGAAGGGAATGGCAACCCACACCAGTATTCTTGCCTGGAGAATCCCACTGAGAGAGGAGCGTTTGGGCTACAGTCCATGGGGTCACAAAGAGTCAGACATGACTGAGCGACTAAGCACACACACATAAATTACAAGCTGACAGTGAGATCTAATCCCCACCACCACCCATAAAGGTCTTATTGATTATATTGCTTTTATTGATAAGGAAACTAAAGTTCAGGGAAATCAGTGATGGCTAAAGATCAGTGTATAAAAGATGCTCATCTCTAATTTAGGGTTTCTGACTCATATTTTATATGCTTTCTAATAAACACCTTTCCATGAATAAAATGGATGATAGACCACCAGATGCGTTTTGAGGATCTCCATGTTTTGTAGCCAATAAAGACACCCTTTCTCCCCTGCTGGGAGCCTAAAGTTCTGACATTTGGGCCATTTTCTTGGATTAAATCATTAGCTAGCTTTCAAAATGAAGATGTTAACTTGGTTGGAAGTAATACATGTGAATGCTTTTAATACATTTCCTGACATATAGAAAGCATTCAATGAATGCTTGTTATTACTTTTTAATGAATGCATTAACACTCAATCTATGAGTAAGGAGTCATTTGTCAAACTTACTGTCACTTGGCAGAGTAGACCTGGAGAAAACAAGACAAGGAGAGATAAATCTGACTGGGGCAGGGGAAGAAAAAAAAGGGTCAGTTCCCACCTGAACCTTGAGTCAGAGGCATTGGCAGCTGGGCTCCTGTGATTCTGATTTTGATGCTAAAAAGAAGAGGAAGATTCTGCAGACAGGCGTCCTCAGGTGTTTTCTTCAGGGCAGCCATACGTATAATTGTCATCCTTCCAGGCTCTCTTCTTTTCTGCATTCTTGCCCTGGCAATCTGCTCTTAGCTGCTGGCTAAATTTCCAGTGAGTGGCAATTGGAAGACATTGTTAGAATTGAGAAAACAAATGATATAAGAGCCACACTAGTGAGGGCTGAGTTTCCTGCCTCGGCTGGATCACCCGCGGTTAGTTTTAGGGTTTCAAAGTGTCACCTTGAGACGCTGGCTGTGAAGTTTTGTGTGTATTTTTCATGTAGTGGAGTTGCCTAAACTTCCACTACTTCTTGCTCAGGCAATATTTTCCAGGGAAAATTCATAATCCGTCTTCAGCTGCGATCTCTTCCATGGCTTGCGGTTCCTCGTCCCCAGCTGTCAGGGCCATCTGCGCTCTCTCTTTGCAAGGAAGAGCTCCGGGTGCCAAGTCTTCCTCCCCATCCCATGCCTCACTCCCTGGAAAGAACGGACAGATATAACTCTGAATTGGCAGGCAACTTTAAAACACTAGGGTTTATAATAACTCAAGATGAGATGCTCTAAATCTGGTTTATTTCAAATAGCAGAGAGCAAGAAGAGCTCCTGATGAGTCATGTCACCCAGAACCACAGGTTTCACTTGGACAAATCTCCCGCAGATCCAGCCCTACAGAGGCAGACTTTGTATTAACAGATGATGTGGTCATCTCAGGGAATATTACTGTTTTGTTTCTATTAAGTTCAAGTGAGCAAACCCTTTTGCAAAGGGCTCGGTTCTCTAAATTTAGGATTTTAATATTCATGGGGGCTATATCTTCTTATTCTCTACGAAGAATAATGGAAAGATGCTCTGCCATCCAGAAATGTCATCTCCCCTCCTCTTCCTCCTCAGATCCGTCTCACCCTCGAGTGCTTCAAACAGTAGGCTTAGCACACATACAGAGTGTATCTATGTGAGTGCATGCACATGAGACATCCAGATTGGCTACTTTATGTAGAAACTGAGCATTTCACCCAGGAATTTTATTCTGTTCATTGATGACCCAGAGTTACTGAGCTATAAAGGAATAGAAGTAATTTTCAAGTCAAGAACCTCATTCAGAGATTCTCTATTTTGACTGCACGTTGAAATCACATGAGACATTTTTAAAAGTTCAATTGCTCTGATCCCTCCCACGGAGATTCCGGTGTAACTGCACCAGGGTGGGGCCCACACATATACATCTTCCTTGGTGATTCTATTACGTGGCCGAGGTTGAGAGCCACTGTGTCAGAGGGAAGCACCTCTGCTACGTGCCTTGTTTCCATTGGTGGACACTGGCACATTCCAGACTGCTGTTGACATGTTACATGTTCGAAAACTAGGGCAGATAGCATGCATGCCTACGAGGGCCAGCAGTTGTACCAAGGATGTTGCTTTGTCTCATTTCATTCTCAAGACCATCCCATAAAGACTACATATTAAATGGCTATTTTTCAGATTGTTGTTGCCAATCGCTAAGTGGTGTCCAACTCTTTGTGACCCCTTGGACAAGCCAAGCTTCCCTGTCCTTCACTATCTCCCAAAGTTTGCTCAGAGTCGTGTCCATTGAGTCCATGATGCCATCCAACCATCTCATCCTCCGTTGCCCCCTTCACCTCCTCCCTTCAATCTTTCCCAGCAGCAGGGTCTTTTTCAGTGAGTCAGTTCTTTACATCAGGTGGCCAAAGTATTGGAGCCTCAGCTTCATCATCAGTCTTTCCAATAAATATTCAGGATTGGTTTCCTTTAAGATTGACTGGTTTGATCTCTTTGCTATCCAAAGGACTCTCAAGAGTCTTCTCCAACATCACAGTTCAAAAGCATTAATTCTTTGGCACTCAGCCTTCTTTATGGTCCAACTTTCATATCTGTACATGACTACTGGAAGATATTTTTCAGATAGTGAAGCTGATATATTCCTGTCAAGAGGATGAACTAGCAAGAACTATGGATTACTTCCCTTCAGAATAAACCCCAAGGAAACTACTGGAGCAAGAGGGGATTATGGTTCTAAAGGAAGAACAAAGCAAACTGCCAGAAACTCTGGGGGAATTTGAGGATTCTTGTGAGCTGGAGGGTGTCTGATAGAGACAAGACAGGAGGGGCTCTGCCGAGGTCTAGAGTGGAGGGTGCAGAGAGGGAGCAGAGAGGAGTGAGTTCAAAGCGTGCTCAGCTCTGTTCTTGCTCCTTCCGTAAATGTTCACCTACACACACACTCTCAGTGGAACGCTCTTTGGCTGCACTCGAGTCTCAGAGGATGACCATCGGAGCCCTCAGGGCAACAGCAGAGCAAGGCCCCGCTGGGACGGCATATCATGGAACAAACACTGGCGGCCGCTCTCCCTTGAGCTTGTATTTCTCCACCTTCAGGCTTCCAGGGTTAGAGAAAGCATGCGTCTTCCAAGGCTGAATCCTTTGCAGAAGTTAAATCTGTGATCCTGACCCAAGCAGACGTCCAGTGGTCTGACTGCAGATAGGTATTGGCAGGAGAGGTCAGTGATGACCAAAGCTCCGACAATTTTCTTTCCTTAAACCAAGGATTCCTAACCTAGAGTTCAGGACACGTCCTTCAGTGATGAATATCAAAACCACGGTAGCGGCAGTAGTATCTGTGATTTCCATCACCAGCTTAATCACAGTTCTTTTCTTATCACATTACAGTTGCTGCAGATAGTCATTTGTTAGACTTGATGCTAGACTGTGTTATTTACTACATTAACAAAGCATAGATGGTTTTAACACAGCATATTTTAATATCTTTATAACTTAATTTCGGTATGATGGGTTTATTTTGTAATCACATAAATTTTATTTTATGTGTTGAAAAATGACATCCTGAGAAGAGTTTCAGGGGTCTTCCCAGTTTGCCAAAGGGCTCCATGGCCCAGGAGGATTAGGCAATTCTGCCTTATTCTCACCAGAAAGAATGCAGAAGGAACTTTGTGTCTTCCGTAACACACACTATCAGACCATGACAGGACGGTGAACTGACATTCAGCACTTTTTTCATACCTCCTCCTATTTTCTATGCTGCAGACTAGAATGCCATGAACCTACATTGTTCAGACTTCAGGAGAGCACTTTCTAGATCCTGAGACATGTGTGTGTGGGTTTATCCGCATATTTCTATGTCCTCTATAATCTAGATCTATATCCTTCTGCTAATGCATGCACGTGCACACACTTGCAAACACAGATGTATACTCAGACACCGCTCTCCAGAGTATGCACACCTAGCCTCCTGCCGGTAGTGCATGAGGATTCTGTATCCCTATCACTTGGAAACGTCCAGCTTCTCAATTTCTGCCAACCCAACAGAATTAGAGATAATTCGGATGCCGACAACAGAGAAGAGAGAGGCAAAACACAGCAGAGGCAGACAGTGCAATAAGATGTAGGTGTATAAGCACACGACTCGGACAGAACCTTAAAAAGCAATGAATTGAGTATAAAATAAAAAACCGAGATCTGCAACACAATATAATTTACGTAAATTAGAACTACACACAAACAAATCAATAATACTTGTTTTCTGAGAATATATACAAATAAAAGGACACACATCAACACCATGAAAGGTTCACCTATGAGAAGCAAGCGTAACGGGGCAGGGATAGATGCAAAAATGGAATGAGCAAATACAGTGGGAGGGCATTTGCATGGACCAATGACGATGATGTCAATGGACTGAGGGAGATGATTAACTCAACTCTCTGTACCTGAGTGCCTTTTGTCCTTAAAAAAAAAAGAAGAAGAAAGAAGAAAGAAAGAAAGAAAAGAAAAACTGAACTCAAAGTGTTGTTTCCCAAAATGTATACAGACAGCCCAGGATGGAGGTTAAGTTGCAAAGACAAATCTTGCTTCTTATATCATGGCTAGTGAGGAAGCAAAGAAACACAGAAGCACTAATGGATTTACATGTATGCTCCTAATTTCCTCTCATAGGAGGATTGAAAGGCATTAAAACTAATGCCTGAGATATATGTAAGTATTCCTATTTTCCAGAAGAGAATCCTGAGACTCGTAGACATCACATAACAAGTCACAGGGCCAGAAACTCAAGTTAGGTTTTCTGACTTCAAAGCTCATGGTACAACAGAGCCTCAACAAATCCCCCCGCCGCCCCAAGCACTGTTTAGTTTCACTGGCATTTTATATCAGGTGTGACATTCCATGTAGCCACACTGATAATTAAGTCTCTGTAGGCCTATGGAGTTAATAGCAGACAATGGTTCCTTGTTCTCTGTTTCCAAAACTTTCACCAATGGCAAGATTTTACTATAGTCCATCTTAGAAGTGAACTGCCAACAGCAATTAGAGAAATATTTCTTTTAAGTGCTGTGGTCTGTCCATACATTTTGTACGGATATGAATGTTAAAGAGGGTGTGCTCTTAGGAGAGTACTCAGAGAAGGGCTTGGGGTTGCTGGTACAGAATCACTCATTTCTATAAATGTGAAGTAAAAATCAGAACTTTCACTACACAAAAAGTGAAAGATCAGAAGTGACTCAAAGACCTGAGACCTCGGATGAGTGGCAAAAATGGAGAAAAAAAGAATGACAGAAAATGAGACAGAAGAGATTAGTTCAGTAGATCTTTTTAAAATTAAAAAGTCTTATCAGAGAATGGTTATTATAGAGTCCTAATGGCAAAAATCTCAAAATTAACAAGTGAACTTCTGAGCAAATTGATCTACATAAGTAACTTTACACTCTGAGAGTTCTTTTCAAATTCAGACTTAAATTGAAGAAAGTAGGGGAAACCACTAGAACATTCATGTAAGACCTAAATCAAATCCCTTATGATTATACAGTGGAACTGACAAATAGATTCAAGGAGTTAGATGTGATAGAGTGCCTGAAGAACTATGGATGGAGATTCATGACATTGTACAGGAGGCAGTGATCAAGACCTTCCCCAAGAAAAAAGAAATGCAAAAAGGCAAAATGACTGTCTGAGGAGGCCTTACAAAAAGCTGAGAAAAGAAGAGAAGTGAAAGGCAAAGGAGAAAAGGAAAGATATTCCCATCTGAATGCAGAGTTCCAAAGAATAGCAAAGAGAGATAGGAAAGCCTTCTTCAGTGATTAGTGCAAAGAAATAGAGGAAAACAATAGGATGGGAAAGACTAAAGATCTCTTCAAGAAAATTAGAGATACCAAGGGAACATTTCATGCAAAGATGGGCTCGATAAAGGACAGAAATGGTAGGGACCTAACAGAAGCAGACGATATTAAGAAGAGGTGGCAAGAATACACAGAAGAACTATACAAAAAAAAAAAAACTTAATGACCCAGATAACCATGATGGTGTGATCACTCACATAGAGCCAGACATCCTGGAATGTGAACTCAAGGGGGCCTTAGGAAACATCACTATGAACAAAGCTAATGGAGGTGATGGAATTTCAGTTGAGCTATTTCAAATTCTCCAAGATGATCTTGTGAAAGTGCTGCACTCAATATACCAGCAAATTTGGAAAACAGTGGTGGCCATAAGACTGGAAAAGGTCAGTTTTCATTCCAATCCTTAGGAAAGGCAATGTCAAAGAGTGTTCAAACTACCACACGATTACACTCATCTCACACGCTAGCAAAATGATGCTCAAAATTCTCCAAGCCAGGCTTCAAAAGTACTTAAACCGAGAGCTTCCAGATGTTCAAGTTGGATTTAGAAAAGGCAAAGGAACCAGAGATCAAATTGCCAACATCCGTTGGATCATCAAAAAAGGAAGAGAGTTCCGGAAAAACATCTACTTCTGCTTTATTGACTACACCAAAGTCTTTGACTGTGTGGATCACAACAAACTGGAAAATTCTTAAAGTGATGGGAATACCAGACCACCTGATCTGCCTTCTGAGAAGTCTGTATGCAGGTCAAGAAACACTAGTTTGAACTGGACATGGAACAAAGGTGAAAGTGAAAGTCGCTCAGTCATGCCTGACTCTCTGAGACCCCGTGGACTATACAGTGTGTGGAACCTCCAGGCCAGAATACTGGACTGGTTCCAAATCAGGAAGGGAGTACATCAAGGCTGCACTTATTTAACTTACATGCAGAGTACATGGTGTGAAATGCCAGACGGGTTGAAGCACAAGCTGGAATCAAGATTGCTGTGAGAAAATATTAATAACCTCAGATATGCAGATGACACCACCCATATGGCAGAAAGTGAAGAAGAATTAAAGAGCCTCTTGATGAAAGTGAAAAATTTGGCTTAAAACTCAATATTCAAAAATAGAAGATCATGGCATCTGGCCCCATCACTTCGTGGTGAATAGATGGGGAAACAATAGAAACACAGAAAGACCTTATTTTCTTAGACTCCAAAATCACTGCAGATAGTGACTGAAGCCATGAAATTAAAAGACACTTGCTCCTTAGAAGAAAAGCTATGACCAACCTAGGCAACATATTAAAAGCAGAGACATTACTTTGCTGACAAATGTCTGTCTAGTCAAGGCTATGGTTTTTCCAGTAGTCGTATATGCATGTGAAAGTTGTACCATAAAGAAAGCTGAGTGCTGAAGAATTGATGCTTTTGAACTGTGGTGTTGGAGAAGATTCTTGAGAGTCCCCGGACTTCAAGGAGATCTACCCAGGCCATCCTAAAGGAAATCAGTCCTGAGTGTTCATTGGAAGGACTGATGCTGAAGCTGAAGCTTGAATACTTTGGCCACCTGATGCAAAGCACTGAGTCTTTAGAAAAGACCTTGATGCTAGAAAAGATTGAAGGCAGGAGGAGAAGGGGACGACAGAGAATGAGATGGTTGGATGGCATCACCGCCTCACCAAACATGAGTTTGAGTAAGCTCTGGGAGTTGGTGATGAACGGGGAGGCCTGGTATGTTGCAGTCCTTGAGGTCCAAAGAGTCGGACACGACTGAGCTACTGAACCAAACTGATAGAACACACACATATAAACATACATTTCTATTCATGGGAAGGTTGAGAGGTTTCTTGGAAGGGACTTAATTGCCTGTGAAAGTTAATGTCATCTCTTCTCTGATTAATGTGAAAGATGGAGTTGATTCCCAAATCTTGAAGGAATAAAAGCAGTTTCACTCATGCAGACACAGCTGTCCTCACCTAACATCTATGAAGACAGATCCAGAAAAAGTTGACTCTCCTGTGGCTTTGCAAGGCATCCTGAAAGAAAGCAGAATGATGTGACTTTTCCAGGTTTGTGTTTCTTTATCCTTCCTGGTATCTTTTGACTACCACTGTTCCAGCCTTCCTCCTCCAGTAAAAGCTCCAGTGTTTCGCTGTCAAAACAGAACAGGTTGAATTATTCCACTTCTAGGAGGAAGATTATATTTGCAATTCCCAGGTGATACTTCTTTCCTTCTTGGAAAAAAAGAGAATCTTTGTATTAACAGATGGGATGGGTCAAGTAGCTGATTTCCAGGCTTTGGAGGGTGATGGCTGGCTTCTTCAATGTTTCCCTCAATGTTAACCCCACGGTCCCATACTTCAGTTAAACTGCCCAGAATATAGGAACTAAAATCACTGAAATAATTCAGTCCATAAATAATAGCTAATCACTTATTATATCCAAGGCACAGTGCTAGAGTCTTAGAATAGCAAAAAGAAGACTATAGTCTTGTCCTAACTGAGACTATTTTCTATCCAAAAAACAAATATGTAGTTAATTTCTTAATGAAAAATTGAATGTGTCTGGTTTGTGCCAGACATTGTGCTAATTAACCAAGATTATCTCCTTTCATTCTCATAGCAGCCCTTTGAAATATATACTGTTTACCCACTTTAAAAATAAAAAAAAAAAACTAAGACTCAGGAAAAATAAATTATTTCTCCGATATTGCAAAATCAGTAAAGAGCTATCTGCTTCTGAATCCCATTTTTCTCAAGCAGAGCCAGTTCTTTGCACAGATAAGGCTTTTTATTCATTCTCTCACCTATATTTGTGTTTGCAAAATTTAAGTCAGTAAGGATTATCCTGAGTGTTAGTTGCTCGGTCATGTCCAACTCTTTCCAACCCCATGGACTGTAGCCTGCCAGGCTCCTCTATCCATGAGATTCTCCAGGCAAGAATACTGTAGTAGGTAGCCGCCGGGGTCCAGCCCCCGCAGGATCCAGGGAAACCCCAAGGAGAAACGGCGTCGGCGATTGAGATTGATTTAGAGAGAGAGATAGTTAAGAATGTTGTAGATAAGAAAATAGAGGAGAGAAGAAAAGAGGCTGATGTTCCTTGGTTTATACAAAAAGTCAATAAAGTCTCAAGACAAGAGACTTGCACCGTCTACGTGAGGCCGCAGGTGCCCTCCTGGCCTCCCGAGGGAGTGCCGGTTCAGGTCTTAGAAACCCAGGCAAATAATAAGTAGACATGGCGGACTTCTGTACTCCAGATGGGAATTAGCCTGAAAGACAGAGTAAGAAGAAGAAGAAAATGATTGACATGAGGAGACCAAGCTGCTTTGATCAGCGAGGCCCATAGCTTTACTTTTAAATGGGACTTATATACCTTTTTCGCACATAGAGGGAAATGAAAGATGCAAGGTCATACAGAGTCAGCCCAACATTCCAGCAGTGTTGCCCTTATCGAAACCATGATTTTTTTGCATACCTTTCTCACAAAAGATGTTGTGTACAGTATCTTCTGGCCTTGGAGGCCTGTGAACATTTTATGACCCTCTTTTGATAAAGGCTGCCCAACTAGAAAACTTATTTTCCCTAAAAGTGTTTTTCTTTATATTTTTAATCTATGTCAGCCTAAGAAAAATGCCAAACAGAGTTACGTTTTTCACAGAGCAAAGGTGCAGTGAGTTACAAAAAAGAACCAATTAACTCAACAGTCTGATATGGTTAAATTCAAGGCTACACTTGTTTTTCTAGCATTCTCACTATGTTAACTAATGCATTCCCAGGTGCACAGTGGATAAGAGATATGGGAACTTAGCAACAAGCATTGGCCCAATAATGAAATCCTACATCAGCACTAGCACTACTCTAATAACTTTTAACTCTTTCAAAGGCTCTATGTTTTAGGCTTTCTATGCTTCTCACAGTTGGGAGGCTGTAAATAATTGTATGCATAGCTGTAAGAGTCTGGATATACCTACCAAGCAAGCTAGAATGCTAATAGAGGGGGTTTGATATGAAATATTCCTCTCATGTCCAGGAGACTTATTAGCTATAGCCCTAAGTTGATTTTCTCCAGAGAAAGGTGGTCAGGGTCAGTCCCCTGTTAATGTCAGAGGAGTTGGGGAAAGTCATGGAACAGTAGAACAGACAGATTCTGGTTTTGGGGTAGATGCTCGAGAAAGCCTAGGGAGCCCCTTGAGTTCTGAAGCCTTGCTTAACAGTTCTCTTCCACATGATCTTTGTCATGAGTGGGATCTCCCATGGCGGCTCCCGGCAGGTAGCCATTCTCTTCTCCAGGGGATCTTCCTGTAGAATTTTCATTTACTTTTAACGCATCTATATATTCCTAATACTGTCTTAAGACAACAATATCTGAGAGACTGATACCTGAAACTCCAGAGCTTTTTAATAGGCTTCCCAGGTGGCACTAGGGGAAAGCATCTGCCTGCCAAAGCAGGCAGTGAAAGAGAGGTGGGTGCAATCCCTGGGCCAGGAAGATCCCCTGGAGGAGGAAATGGCAACCTACTCCAGTATTCTTGCCTGGAGAATCCCATGGCACAGAGGAGCCTGGTGGATGGCAGTCCACACGGTGGCAAAGAGCTGGACAGGACTGAGTATCTGAGCACAGCAGGATCCCTTAGGCTGTGTTCTCATGGTCCACCTATAGGAACTGTTCGAGTAACATTTGTGCCTCTGCAGTGGAGTAAAAGATCCTCTTCCTTCATCTTACAGACTGAAACAAGACTGACTAATTGAAGTGTTATATTGTGTGTTTAAATGCTATCTCTTTCCTAAAGAAAAGTGATGATTTATGAAACGAAGGCATTTTCAAGAATTCATCCTAATCTATAGTTATTACAGTTCATTTCTAAATTAACTGTTATTATGTGCAGAACATCCAAACAGAAGTCTAAGGATGGTCTACCATGATCTCATCTAAAGTCATTCCATTGAGTGAAGAAGAAATACTGGTCCTTTTTCATCCAGTATGGGCAACATAAGCTTGAAAAAGAATAATATGCCAAGGACTCAAATAAAAACACCTTCTTATATCTGCCCTAGAAATGCTAAGTTCTCTCCAGGCTTTGATCTTAATCCAGCAGTGGGCAGGCTCACCCACTGATTTCTCTCTTTGTTGACCTATGAGAGATGATTCATGCATTGATCAAGAAAGAAACAACCATCCATCAAGTTAAGAGTCCTTGGCTGCACGAAACATCAGCAAACCCAGCCAGTGTGCCCCTGTGTCACCGCACTCTCACACATTAATTCCAAACCTGCACCTGCAGATATATTTGGAGCAGTCTCAAGCTACTGTTATACAGACAAATAAATCACATCTAATCAGGACTGTGCAGCATCTGATATTATCCACTGATATAATCTGTAAAAATCATCAGCTTGGGATGAATATTTTAGAAAACTTGAACTTTTTAGGGGTTCACATACAAACACACACACACAAATATACACATATTAAACATAATATTATTCTAGAAGTAGTATTCATTAATACAGTAGTATTGGTACAGTAAATTATACAACTGGGAGCATCACTTTAGTATTTAATAATAAAAATAATCATAGACTATTAATGTTGGAAAAGACCTTACAGCTTATTTTCTCTTGCTTCCCACCCAATTCAGAAACCCCTTCTGCAGTTTTAAAAAGCAAGCGTCACTTGCCTTCTGGTTTAACTTCCCAGCGATGCCAATCACACTGCGTGATAAGGCAGTCTACTTCATTTTTAAGTAACTGTCAGAAATGTTTTTTACATAATAACCTCCAAATCATCTTTTATATCTTTTATCCATTGACCTTAATTAGCCTACTAAGTTCATAGAGAAGAAAATCTAATCCTTCTCTCAGGTGACAGCATGCCAAAATGTGACCACAATCGTTACTTTGGCAATTTCTATGTTTTTTAACAAGGTCTTCCTCAATGTCACTCTTCTCAGCAACTCTAATAGCTTTGCTCCAAAGTGTGTCATCTCAAACAGTCTACCTGTTTCCCCCAAAACGTAGCCTATTTCCACATTGTCATCTAATTTACATTGGTTTAGAATTAATTTTAGGATTCTCATCTCCACAATTTCATGAATTCAAAAAAAAGTAAGGAAACTTCTTTTTAACTGCCTATTTCAAAAATTTTTCATGCTCTGGGCTGGGCTGGGGGTCTGGAAGGGAGGCTCAGGAGGAAAGGGATATGAGTATTCACACGGCCGATTCACGTGGTACACCAGAAACCGACAGAACATTGTACAGCAACTACCCTCCAATTAAAAACAAATTTTAAGAAGTTTTGCAGAAATAATGCAAAGAATCTTCTTACACTTTTCAACCAGATTCTCCGTTAACATCTCATATAACTTTCAAAAGCAGAGACTTATTAGTGATAGCACATTGCTATCTAATCTGCGTGCATGCTAAATCAAATCACTCCATTTGTACCTGACTTTCTGCGACCCTGTGGACTTCCCTGGTGGCTCAGAGGGTAAAGTGTCTGCCTACAGTGCGGGAGACCTGGATTCGATCCCTGGGTTGGGAAGATCCCCTGGAGAAGGAAATGGCAGTCCATGGGGTCGCAAAGAGTCAGACACGACTGAGCGACTTCACTTTCACCTTCTGTGCAACCCTGTGGACTGCAGCCCGCCTGGCTCCTCTGTCCACGGGATTCTCCAGGCAAGAAGGCTGGAGTGGGTTGCTGTGTCCTCCTCCAGGGGGCCTTCTCAACCCAGGGGTCGAACTCTTGTCTCTTAACTCTACCTCCATTGACAGGTGGTCCTTTACCACTAATGCCACTTGGGAGCCCACCATCTAACCTATAAGCTTCTTTTTCAAATTTCATCTATTTTCCTACTGTCTATTTCTGATTCCAAGTTCAATCCAGGATCATCCATTAAGTGAGGAATTTCAAAGTTCACAAAAGGCCCATAACGTGTAAAAATAATTTTAGGCATCCTTCTCCACAATTTTTCTTTCTGCCTTGCCCCAAAACAAAAAGAATTCTTTAGTAGAAGTTTCATTTAAATAAAACATCACTCTGAGAATAGGAATGAGAAATTAGTTCAGAGCAACTGGCGGAGCCAAGGTGGCAACCGTGATAAGCAACTTTCATACAAGAAGAAATCAAAGGCCATTTCATGAGAATAAACTCAGCGTCTCCCACTGCTCTTGGAACTAATTCACAAAAAGACTGTGATATTATCACGGCTGTACAGAAGGGCACAGAGATTTCAAAGAAACCCCAGGCATTAATTAAAGCCATTAAAACCTCCTTCTACTACCATAATTAAAGGGGAAAGGGCACCTTCTCTCTTAGCGTGAGCCTGTCCTTGAGCAAGTCTCCCACCAAAAGCAGCCGAAGGACCAGTGCTTCCATCATATGGATAAGGCAGGTGTGGGTACAGGTGTTTAAGTCAACGCGCGTGCTCCGAAAGGAAATGTAGAATATTGATCTTCATGCAGTTTTCAACAACATGGTGTCCCTACTCTCCTTTGAAAATATTTCTAGTTAGAAAATCAGCAGGTAGGAGCGAGTGTCAGGAGGGAAGGGATATGTATACACATATAGCTGATTCACTTCACTGTGCAACAGAAACCGTGACAACCTCGTAAAACAACTCTACTCCAATTTAAGTAACAATAATACAATAAACACCAAAAAAATAAAGTTAGCAATGAGCTTGCCAACTCCAATAAAATGGATAACCAGCGAGGGCCTCCTGAATAGCACTAAGAACTCTGCCTAATGTTAGTTAACAACATAAATGGGGAAAGAATCTGAAAAAGAATAGATATACATCAATGCACAACTAAATCACTTTGCGGAACACCCGCAGCAAACACAACATTGCTAATCAATTTATACTCCAATAAAAAATAAAGCGATGCATACGCAAACACATACAATTGACTTTGCACACACACACACGCTTGAATTTTCACACTCCCACATTCTAAGGACGCCACATGGACCTTGTGGACCAAGTTTCACTCCACAAAAAAGGGGGTGAACGCAGAAAACAGCAGCAGACCAGTGATGAGCTTAGAAGCAGCCCTCACTAGCGGGGGGAAGACATTTCTATTCCCCACACCGTTGTTCTGTTTTATCCTTGCGACTTGTTTTTTTGTGTGACTGGAAGCTTGTATTTCTAAATCCCCTTCTCCTATCTCACCCAGCCCCTCTGACAGCCGGTTCTTCTCTGCATCCGTGAGTCTGGTCTTGTTTTGTTTCACTTGTTTTCTCTTTAGATTCCACATATAAGCGAGAGCATTTAGTATTTGTCTTTCTCTGTCTGACTTGTTTCATTTAGTATAATATCCTCTAGATCCATCCACATGACTGCAAATAAGATCTCTTTCTACGTTTTTTAAAGGGGTTGTACTTTTTTCCTTTTTTTTTTTTTTAATTGAAGTATAGTTGATTTACAAGGCTGTGCCAATCTCTGCTGTGTGGCAAAGTGACTCGATTATACACATATATTTTTTCTATATTCTTTTCCATGACAGTTTATCACAGAATATTGAACAGTTCCTGGTGCTATGCATTAGGAGCCTGTTGATCCATTCATTATGATGAACCGCCATACTGTCTTCCGTAGTGGCTGCAGCAATTTACAATCCCTCCAACAGAGCTCCCTTTTTTCCAGATCCTTGACAGCACTTGCTATTTGTTGTCACTTTGATGGTAGCCATTCTGAATGGTGTGAAATCATATCTCACTGTGGTTTTGATAAGCATTTCCCTAGTGATTAAGAGTTGAGCATCTTTTCATGTGTCTGTTGGTTGTCTGTCTTATTTGAGGTGGGGGGGAGTCTATTTGGGTTCACTATTCTTTTTTTTTTTATTTTTTTAAGGGAGAGCACCAAAGAATTGACGCCTTTGAACTATGGTGGTGGAGAAGACTCTTGAGAGTCCGTTGGACTGCAAAAAGATCTAACCAGTCCATTCCAAAGGAAATCAACTCTGAATACTCATTGGAAGGGCTGATGCTAAAGCCGAAACTCCAATACTTAGGCCACCTGATGTGAAGAACTGACTCACTGGAAAAGACCCTGATGCTGGGAAAGATTGAAGGTGGGAGGAGAAGGGGACAACAGAGGATGAGGTGGTTGGATGGCATCACCGACTCAATGGACATGAACTTGGGCAAATGTCGAGAGATGGTGAAGGACAGGGACGCCTAGTGTGCGGCACGCCATGGGGTCACAGAGTCAGGCATGACTTGGAAACTGAACAACAGCAACCCTTTTTTTTCTTTTTTCAGTCAGGCTGTTTGCTTTATTGGTATTGAGTTGTGTGAGCTGTTTGCATGCTCTGGATACTAACCCTTGATCAGATGTGTTGCTTGCCCCCTTCCGCGAGGCCTGAGCAGCAGAAGGGCTAGCACCAGCCCTGGCTGGGGGCCCCTAGCTACTCTAACAGGCTGCGGAGAGGACTCCAAAGTGCCTCTTGCCAGCTCCAAGGCCCACTTGGTAGCATGGACTCCCCAGATCGGCCACTGCCAGCACCTTCATCCCTGGCGAGTCCCGTTTACATCCTGTCTCTCTGGAAGGCTCTTCAACATCCACAGGTAGATCTGACTCAGGCTCCTTTCAAACTCTTGTCTCTGAGCTGGGACTTGGAGCATCTGAGATTTTGTGTGTGCCCTTTGAGAGTGTAGGCTATTTCCTACAGCCCCTCAACTCTCCCCTTATGCAGTGCCCACTGACCTTCAAAACCAAACATTCTAGGGTCTCGTCTTTCGGGCACAGGACCAGTGTTAGAGGGAAACATAACTAAGCACGGTTTGGCTAATGATGGATATTGATGACCAATATTCAGTTCTTTCTATGTTGCTGTGAATGGGCTCTCTTCCCCTATCAGAGGCCAGCATTTGTCTTAGCTACACATTCTGTAGCCTTTCATTTCTTCAAGGACACTGCTTCAGCTACTTCCTCTTTCCTGAATCAACAATATGGGATCAATCTCATTAGCACATAAACAAGCTATCATTTTCCCATCTCTCAATAATAACAGCAACAATAATAACTTCTCTTGATCATGCAGTTTTGTTTTGCTTTTTTCTTCATTTGGCTCCCAAGCTTTTGTTCTTGAAAGAGTCACCTACTCTTGCTTTCTTCCATTTTTCTACTCCTGTTCACCCTCTCATCAGGCTATTAACTATCAAGACTACCAGTGACCTCTCTGTTGTTGTTAAATCCATGGTCAGCTTTCACTGCATATCAGTACCTAGACCAATGCCTGGCGCACAGCTGGTGCACAAGCATTTTCTGTTAAGTACATGAATGAATGAATGAATGAATGCAGCTAACATATAGTCAAGAAGATATTTTTAATCTAAACAACATAATTTGTATAACCATACCTCAGAGGTATTGTGGGTTCAGTTGTAGACACCACAGTAAAGCAGTCATCATAATAAAGCAAGTTACACAAAATATTTTGGTTCCCAAGTGCATATACAACTCTATTTATACTTTACTGTAATAGCTGGACACGACTTTGCTACTAAACCACCACCACCATTGTGTGCAATAGCATCAGGTCTAAACAATTTGCACACTTTAATTACAGGTTGTTGTTGTTCTTTATTGCTAAAAACAGCTACCGATCATCTGAGCCTTCAGTGAGTCATAGTAGTAGCATCAAAGATCACTGATCACAGATCACCATAACAAATATGATGATGAGAAAAATGAAATGTTCTGAAAATTACCAAAACGTGACACAAAGACACAAAGTGAGCAAATGCCGACAGAAAAAAAGGTAGACGTGCTAGACACAGGGTTGCCAGAAACTTTCCATGTGTAAAAATCACAGCATCTGTGAAGTGTGATAAAACAAGGTATGCCTATACACTCAGAGGAAAGAACAAGGATAATACTTGCAATAAGTACCTTCTAAAATGACTAATGCATGAATCAAAAATTTAACTAACCAATCAACTTTTAGACATGTTGGCATAAAAAATGAGTCATGCAACAATCAATAGTAAAGAGGAAATTGAATGCCTTTCACGTTAAAGAAAAATCCATAAGGACAAAATACTATTTTAGACACTGAAATTATTGCAAACTCATCGCAATGGCACCCCACTCCACTGCTCTCACCTGGAAAATCCCATGGATGGAGGAGCCTGGTAGGCTGCAGTCCATGGGGTCGCTGAGAGTCGGACACAACTGAGCAACTTCACTTTCACTTTTCACTTTCATGCATTGCAGAAGGAAACGGCAACCCACTCCAGTGTTCTTGCCTGAAGAATCCCAGGGACGGGGGATTCTGGTGGACTCCCATCTACGTGGTCTCACAGAGTCAGACATGACTGAAGTGGCTTAGCAGCAGCAGCAGCAACATTAGTATTTTTAGGTTGATGTTGAAAATGATTCAAGAATACAAGACTCATGAAATGGAGAAAGAGAGAACTGAAGGGTAAGAAAGGAGACTCTATTGGTCAATAACCATAAAAACAGCAACAGTAATAATAGTACAGCTCACTTTTGAGCATTTAACTACATATTAGGGAATTGCTTCATGCATTTTGTATTTTTTATTTTATTTAACCCTCTCACCAACCATTTTGAAGTAAATACCATTATTCTCCCTAATTTTGTGATGAGCAAGCCAAAGCCTAGAAGTTGAAGTAACGTTTTCAAGATCCTGCAGGTCACATGCAGCCAGTATGAGGTTGAGCCAGAATTCAATCCCAGAGAGACCAAGTACACTCAGATGACGAAGCTACTCCAGAGCTCAGATTCGCCGAACGCACACTGGACTCCATAAAACCCTCTCCAAGGCAGGTCTCAAGAAAGCTCCTCAGTCTTTTCCCTGTGATGAGGCTCATTTCCTCTGAGTGCGCTGATTAAGTTACATCCGAACACACGAGGGGCACCTAGAACATGATGGGATTCACGTTATCCGTGGCTCTCGTCCAAGTTACAACCTAGTCTCCATTAATGGAAGCCTGTTCATTAGCTCATATCGCCACCATAAAAGACTCCCCTAGCAATTCATCCAGAAACAATTAATTAGAGAAAACCAGCTAGTGCTTTCAACCTCCCCAAACTAAATTAATTTGTAATTAATAAGGTAACAGCAATCCACTATGCTGTAATCACTTAAACCAGTAAATCATGGTAATAATGGTCAATTTTTATCTCTCATAGCAAAGAGGTCTTAACACATCATTTATTTATGTGAAAGAAGCATGGTCAGCCACCTGTAGGGAGTGGATGTAAGAAATAGATTAATCAAAGGGATCCTGAGGCCATAAATTCTCTTGTTTCAAAACCGAAAAAAGGTCTCTCCTTAGATGGGATTGGCATCCCTATCCTTTGACAGGTTAATATAGATTGATGGTACATAACCTACCACTGATAATCTCCATCTATATTATAGGAAAAGATCATAAAATGTCCATAGTGTGGGATTTAGTGGAAGTACGATCTGTATTGCTATGAAAGTGTAATTTTGGAAGATATAATATTCCACAAAGAATTATTTAGTTACATCTGGACTTGGATTTAAGAGTTACAAGAAAGGAAGTAGGGACCATGAAAAAGCCAAATTTGTAGAAACAGAGTTAGAATGATGGTTACTAAAGTCTAAAGTGTTGGGGGAGTAGGCAAATGTTGGTCAAAAAGTATAAAATTCCAGTTAGAAGATGACGAAGTTCTGGGCTCTGATGCACAGCTTTGGGATTGTAGATAAAAGTACTGCTCTACACACTTAAAAGTTGCTTAAAGAGTAGATAGTAAATGCTTTCACTACAAAAAAAAGGTAAATATTTGACATGATGGAGGTGTTAGCTTCGATTATTATGCTAACTATACTGAAATATTTAAGTATGTGAAACCCACAGTTTGTAAACTTTAAAGTTACACAATGTCATATGTGAATTCTATCTCAATAAAGTTGAAAAACAGGAGTCCATGAAAGAAGCAGTTTTAGATGTAAAGACTAGTATATGTCTTAAGCACGGAAATAGTTGTGCCAGATTCGACGGACAGATAAGGCAGTTGAATAAAGAGTCACACACCACCTCATGTTCTGAAACTTCTGTTCTTTAGAAAGTTGAAAGCAGATGTTACTCTAAGGATAAATTCATCAGGAAGAAACTGAGAAAAATCTTAATGAAATATGATGTCACTAGTCATGGGGAGAAATTGTCTAAGATGTCAGACCCGGTGTCCACAGTCGCATCTCACTAAGCACAGCTCAGCGTTAGGTCTGTGCCACTCCAGACACAGGAAATGCTTCCTCTCTTCCATCCCAGATTCTTTGCCTGGTCTAATAATTAAGTCAACACAGGACAAAGTCAGGAGAAAGACAGATCTAATTTCGTACATATGGAAGTCCATAAAAAATATGAGACTCAAAGAAGTGAGCACAGCAGACAGCTTTTGTACTTTTTATACAAGAAGACAGTAAATTTGTGAAGAATTGAGAAGACAAAGAGGTAGATACCCAGAAGCTGACTCAGGTTTCATGGTAAATATGCTTAACTTTTTAAGAAACTGACAGACTGTATCCAAAGTGATTGCACCTTTTTTATTCTTTTTTTAGTTGTTTGTTTTGCCAGCAGCAATGTAGGAGAGTTCAAATTTCTCCAAATAATTACCAAAGCATGATACTTTCAGTTTTTTAAAGATATCATTATCCCCGTTATAAAGGGTATGTAAGTGTATGCCTCAGTAGTTTTAGTGTGCATTTCCCCAATGTCTAATGATATTTCACATGCTTAT
>SJYQ01010605.1:1215083-1259826 GCA_006410935.1 Redunca redunca
ATAATAATTATATGAGATAAATGTAAGGAATTTATGTTAATATAAACCTAATTCTATGATGGTAGATAGAAGAAATAAATCTCAAATTTAAAAAAAAATTTCTTCTGCATTCTTCTCATCTATAAGAAGAGAAATATTACTTACCACCTGAACCAAAAAAGGAACATGAACTTCTGATGACAAAAGATTTCATTATATAATCTTAACGCAGTGTCATGATTTATCCAAATCCCAAACCTATGGGAAGACAATTATTCTCTATCAATATTTCTTCAATAAGCTTAAAACATTTCTGGTCACCCTGGAGGAGGAGTTGGGAGCCCACTGCAGTAATCTTGCCTGGAAAATCCCATGGACAGAAGACTTTGGTGGGCTACAGTCCAAGGATCGTAAACACTCAGACACAAGCTGAGTGACTGGGCACTCTCTGGGCACACTGCATGTGGCGTCACAGGGCCCCGAATCTGCCTTCTCCTTTCTCCTCTTTCTTTAAGCTGTCATTTGTATTTTTTACAATAAAAATAGCTAAGGCATTGTCAGTTCTTAACAAGTCACAAAAAGTACAGTTTTTAGGTTCAGTAAAATATTTATTCCAGGGAAACCTTAGTCTCAAATTACAAAAAGAAAATTCAATACTTAACTACAGTAAACCAGAGGGAACTAAGTTTTAGAATATAATCAAACTGCTCCATCACATACAGAGAAGGCTTTTCTAAAAAATGAACTGAATTCCTAGTAAAAGATGTAATACAAAGAGTAGAACTCTTTTCCTTAAAAAGAAAGAAAAGGAAAAACTTCCAATTAGCAGACTAAAATGTGAAGCTGGAAAAGGAAAACAAACTAAACATTTAGCCTTCTGGGAAAAGAAATCACAAACAAATAAGAAAGTTTAGAAAGATGTATTTAGCCTTTGCCTTTTAAATAATGCCTTGGTATTACACTGCATTTAGTTCTCACTGTAAAACTTATCTAACCCAAGTTAATTACATTTCCAATGATAGTTGTAAGAGCAGTTGCCAAGATTTACTACATAAATGACATATAAATTTAGTTGCAGAATAATTAAGTCAGAATTTGAGTCCATACATTAAGCAATGGAAGCATAATTACATTCTTATAGATGCTAAAAACTTCACTTGCAATTCTTTAAAAATGGGTTCAACGCAAATTCAGACTATGTTTCATTTAAGACTTCTTTTCTTTCAACTATAGTAGAAAAAAACAACTCTAATTTGAGTAGTGCTTTATAGGCTATGCCACACTTTTAAAATATTGGGATCTTTGTACGTTATGTGCTAACAGCAATATCAATGGGTGGCTCTGGATATTGATGTGGGAGCAAGAGGTTTCGGCCTCTTAGTGAACTCCATCAGCGCCTCCTCTCTTGCCTTCTCAAAAAGTCTTTTACCTTAAAAATATGGCCTTGTAATGTTAAGGTGGTTTGAAAACTAGTGTCTTGAATTGCTTGCCAGATTTCTGCTCTGAAATTCCTCCTTCACAAATGAACATTCAAGACGAACCTCTGGACTTGAGATCTCAGTTATGTCTATGACCTTGCATCCCCTTACTGATCTACAGATTAGCTTGACCCACTCTATTTTTAAAATTTTATATTTGTTACTATCATCATTATTATTATCGTTATTTTCCAGATAGCAAAATCCATTTTACTATTCACCATTTTGATTTTACAACAAGTAACTAACAAGTAACGAGGTTACATTCTCTTATCTTTGATGTCTCATCTGCCCCGTTCCCTAGTCCCATAAGATAGTACACAAAACAGAGGTTTCTCACTCAGAATAGGAAATTTTAGAACATACATTGACTGCTATTGGTTGGTAACCAATTGCCCTTCACCAAAAAAAAAAAAAACTTCAGCCATAACCGTTTAATTAGTGTACAACAAGATTGATTAAGCAATGTGGTGTCAAATAACACATTTAATGTGGAGGAAGATGGTATCTAGCACTTAATTGATATCCAGTTATTCATAAAAGTCATATGATGAATAGGAATGAGACTAGCTAATAATTTTCTTTTCTATTATTCTCACTTGACTACCTAACAGTTGTTTTCTATCTACTCCTACTGTGAAGTCTCATTTACCATATCTCCTGGCAACCAGTTTATACTTAATCATGTACAAAATCAGACTTATAGAAGGGAAAAAATAAATGAATCACAAGGTAGGAAGGCAAAAAGCCCAAAACTGAATGGATGGGCCTCTTGCATGTAGAGCTGAGTGACTATTTGGGACTAAAGGCTGTGCCAATGCTTTTACCCATGCAGGACTCCTGTTATTTAAAAGGGACTTCAACCCAGCAGTACCGACATCACTTCAGAGCTTGTCAGAAATGCAAATTCCCAGGCCAAACCCCAGACCTACTATAATATGGACTTTGACAAGATCGCCAAATGACTCAAATGCCCACTCAGTAGTTTTTTTAATTGAAAGAACACATTTAATTATCTATTCCTATGAATATACTATTTAAATTTAGAATTAATAACAAATTATATTTCAGGTTTCAACCACAAAAGCAGTAACTAGATATGGAAAAGCACAAATATAAGAAATATATATATATATATATTTTTACTGTGTCCTTTGAATATCTCTTTATTCTCATATTTTAACTATCTTTTTTCATCCGCTCAGTTCAGTTCAGTCATGTCCGACTATTTGCAACCCATGGATTGCAGCACGCCAGGCCTCCCTATCCATCACCAATGCCCGGAGACTGTTCAAACCCATGTCCATCGAGTGGGTGATGCCATCCAACCATCTCATCCTCTGTCGTCCCTTTCTCCTCCTGCCTTCAGTCTTTCCCAGCACCAGGGTCTAAGATCCTGTAATAGTCAAAGGAACTAAGATATATACATAACTTGATGCCTTATCTTTAAAACAGGTCTCTTTACAGAATTTGACCTTAAAAGTAGGTTTTAGAAGAAGAAAATAACGTATACTTGTAATTAAACATAAATGTAATATTCAAAATAACCAATACAAAGAGCTATTTGAAATTTTTAATAATGTTAAATTATCTAATAATTTTAGAAAAAGATATCTTTAATAGATATGGCATGCTGCTGCTGCTAAGTCACTTAAGTCGTGTCGGACTCTGTGCGACTCCAGAGACAGCAGCCCACCAGGCTCCACCGTCCCTGGGATTCTCCAGGCAAGAACACTGGAGTGGGTTGCCATTTCCTTCTCCAATGCATGAAAGTGAAAAGTGAAAGGGAAGTCGCTCAGTCGTGTCCAACTCTTAGCGACCCCATGGACTGGAGCCCACCAGGCTCCCCCGCCCATGGGATTTTCCAGGCAAGAGTACCGGAGCGGGGTGCCATTGCATAGAGGTATGTATATATCTTTTAGTTCCTCTGACTATTACCAAATCACAGACTGGTATAGTATGCTGTACAATGCTATATTATGTTGCATTATGGGAGAAAGCTTACCCTTAAGATCAAGAGAATTCTAGTGGCTATTAGTTTTCAAACTAGTATAAATATGATCAGCACGCTATAATGTTGGCACACTGCTCTGGAGTGCTGAAAATTGGTATCTCTTCCTTTCTCCCTGGAGAAATTTAACTCAAATATGAACATGGACATCTGGCTTCTTTGTTTTTCCCTCAGGATCCTACTTTCAGTTCAGTTCAGTTCAGTCGCTCAGTCGTCTCCAACTGTTTGCAACCCCACAGACTGCGGCACGCCAGGCCTCCCTGTCCACCACCAACTCCCGAAGCTTGCTCACACTCATGTCCATCGAGTTGGTGATGCCATCCAACCATCTCATCCTCTGTCGTCCCTTTCTCCTCCTCCCCTCAATCTTTCCCAGCATCAGGGTCTTTTCAAATGAGTCGGTTCTTCGCATCAGGTGGCCAAAGTATTGGAGTTTCAGCTTCAGTATCAGTCCTTCCAATGAATATTCAGGACTGATTTCCTTTAGGATGGACTGGTTGGATCTCCTTGCTGTCCAAGAGATGCTCAAAAGTCTTCTCCAACACCACACTTCAAAAGCATCCATTCTTCAGCTCTCAGCTTTCTTTATAGTCCAACTCTCACATCCTACTGTAGGACCTGCCATTTCGAGAAGCACCCAAGTCTTCTTGCCATTCTGAATGCCTTGCTAATGGGCCTTCCACCACAACCTACTGAGGCAGAAAGGCAAATGCTTGGTAGTCGTTTCCCCATCAGCACACAACCCACTTTGTTCTTAAGCATCAAATCCCCAAGTTCAATATTGTTCCTCCACAATTTAGTCATCACAATATAATTATTCTTTGTTTTGACATTCTCTTTGTATAAGTGGAATAGCAGACAGTGAAGAGATGACTCACCCTGGAACTAGAAATCAATGTGCGTTCCTTCTCCTTCTGTTTTAAAATCTCTAAAAAGTCACTAGATGATTCATTTCAGTTTAATTCAATACACATTTAGGGGCATCTGCTCTGGGCTGGACCTTATCTAGGGGCTGGATATCCCACCCTCCAGAATTCATCATCTACTGTAGTAAGCAACCTCATCAACAAAGCATCAGGATTTAGTGTGATTAATTTGCCTGAGAAGGAGGAGTTAAGGCTTCAGGGAAGAAATGCTATCAGAGCTAGAATTCTAGGAAGGTGTTCATGTTTGGATCAGATTGAGAGGGCCTTTCAGAGAGAAAGCACAGAGGCATAAAACAACTGGAGATGTTTTAGGAACTGCAAGTGTTATCAGGATGGGTGAAAGTTTTAGCTAGAGAGATACACAAGGCTGATCCATGAGGATCGTGCTGACTAAAGGTGCTGTGGTAAGCCGCTTCAGTTGTGTCCAGCTCTTTGCGACCCCATAGACTGTAGCCCACCAGGCTCCTCTGTCCATGGGATTCTCCTGGCAAGAATACTGGAGTGGGTTGCCATGCCTTTCTCCAGGGGACCTTCTGAACTCAATAATAGTTTTAGTTTTAGTTATGCCTCTAAAATTTAGTTATAACTTTTAGTTATGCCTCTAAAATTTAAAATTTTTTCCAATATAGAGAAAACTATAGTACAGAATTAAACTCCAGAAATGGTTTTAGAAATAGTTCAGAAAATTTTCTATTCTTTATTCCCAGAAACATCCATGAAATCTTGCAATCTTGAAACAATAGCTTCTGACTTTTTAACCACTTAGAAGTATGTTTAATATTAAAATGTCCTATGTAGACATTTCTATTATTTAAATATTTTTGTATACCAAAATATTTGTGACCCCTTGGACAGCAGCACACTGGGCCTCCCTGTCCATCACCAGCTCTCGGAGTTTACTCAAGCTCATGTCCATTGAGTCAGAGATGCCATCCAACCATTTCGTCCTCTGTCATCCCCTTCTCCTCCCACCCCCAATCTTTCCCAGCATCAGGGTCTTTTCAAATGAGTCAGCTCCTCACATCAGGTGGTCAAAGTATTGGAGTTTCAGCTTCAGCATAAATCCTTCCAATGAATATTCAGGACTGATTTCCTTTAGGATGGCCTGGTTGGATCTCCTTGCAGTCCAAGGGACTCTCAAGACTCTTCTGCAACAACACAGTTCAAGAGCATCAGTGCTTCGGTGCTCAGCTATCTTTATAGTCCAACTCTCACATCCATACATGACTACTGGAAAAACCATAGCTTTGACTAGATGGACAATTGTTGTCTCTGCTTTTTAATATGCTATCTAGGTTGGTCATAAATTTTCTTCCAAGAAGCAAACATGCTTTAATTTCATGGCATTCATTGAATTCATTTGACATAGTCTTTATAACCACATGATGGATATTTGCATTGTTTGCATGTAAATTTTGGAAATATTGATTGCCTTTGAAGACCTCAGGTCAGGAACCACTGATACCATCTAGTGCAATCACCATTCAGGCTTAGAATGCCCCCTTCAGCAATCTGAGCTGCTGAAGAGCTTCCCTCCTACCTCTCCCAGCTCCCTCACCTATCTCTACTGATGTCTGAGTCAGTACTTAAAGATTGATTGAACTTAAGCATGTCTACATTCAGCTCAACAATCAGATAACGAAGATCATGGCATCCGGTCCCATCACTTCATGGGAAATAGATGGGGAAACAGTGGAAACAGTGTCAGACTTTATTTCTGGGGGCTCCAAAATCACTGTAGATGGTGACTGCAGCCATGAAATTAAAAGACGCTTACTCCTTGGAAGGAAAGTTATGACCAACCTAGATAGCACATTAAAAGGCAGAGGCATTGCTTTGCCAACAAAGGTCCGTCTAGTCAAGGCTATGGTTTTTCCAGTGGTCAAGTATGGATGTGAGAGTTGGACTGTGAAGAAAGCTGAGAGCTGAAGAATTGATGATTGTTTTTTAGTAATCTTTCTTTTTACAACTTTATTTTAGTTATTTTTTAAATTACTTAACAATATTGTATCGGTTTTGCCATACATCAACATGAGAGTCCCTTGGACTGCAAGGAGATCCAACCAGTCCATTCTGAAGGAGATCAGCCCTGGGATTTCTTTGGAAGGAATGATGCTAAAGCTGAAACTCCAGTACTTTGGCCACCTCATGTGAAGAGTTGACTCATTGGAAAAGACTCTGATGCTGGGAGGGACTGAGGGCAGGAGGAGAAGGGGACGACAGAGGATGAGATAGCTGGATGGCATCACCGACTCAATGGATGTGAGTCTGAGTGAACTCCGGGAGTTAGTGATGGACAGGGAGGCCTGGCGTGCTGCGATACATGGGGTCGCAAAGAGTCGTACACGACTGAGCAACTGAACTGAACTGAACTTAATCATGTCTAAGGAAAGGAGTTAAAGAAGACAGTCATCTAATATTAATAAAATGGATAGAAGTCCTGAAAGCAGAAAGGTACGAATATCATCATACCGATAGCATTTTTCTTCAGTCTTTTTAAATCTGTGCAGGTCAGTTTCCTGCACAGTCCTCTTTCAGGAAAGGTGTCTTAGGAGAAAGAATCTATTTCGAATCCATTTCTATATCTCCAGCATTTATCCCAGTGCTTGACATGGTAACCACTTAGTACTCTTACAGTAAGTTATTTGAATAATAAATGCATAACCTCACAATTCATATTGCTATTTACCTCTGCTTCTAAGTATTGTTTGACAGGTTTATGTTTTTCTTTTTCTTTTTTTTTTATGTTTGTGTCAATTTCTTGGTTCTTGGTGAGAATACAGGAGAAAGAGATGTTTTTATCAGAATGTGTGATTAATAATAATTCCTGGAGGAGACGTTTTTAACCAGTGTATAACCAGTAAATCAATGAAATCCCTTGAGTTCTTAAGTCCTAAGAGAAGATGGAGGCTGAGACAAGAGTAAAATAGTCTTGAGTCTGGAAGAAAGATGAAACAAAGCAATGCATGCTTGTAGGGAGTGATCTGAGGCATAAACAAGGGTCCCCCCCAGGTACCAGCCAGCGCAGTGCTAAGAGGAGAAACTGGCCCTCCTGTGGCTAAAATCACAGAGCCCAGCTAAACCATCCTCAGAGGTCCTGCTTGGAGTTTAAGGAGAATTTTAGGGCAATTTCAGCACAACTAAAGAGAGGCACTCTTACAGAGCAGAAATGAATTTTTTGAATTGTTAAGCCCAGGAGGCAGCACCACCCGAGAATATAAATAAGCTCAAGATTTAAGATAAAGTACAGCTAACAGTACTCAAATATCTGCATCAGGACTCACAATCAAAATGCTTTCATGTTCTTTATCTTACTTGGATTCTAAGACTCACAGACTATCTAGAAGATGGATATTCTTATCTTCATTCCTGCGGATGAGGAAACAAGCTAAAAAGGGGTAGAGAGCTTGCCCAAAGTCACCTATGTTTTAAGAGGCAAAGTCAGATGAAAGTTCGGGTTATTACCATTAATCAATTGTGTTGAAATAAATATTGAAAGAAATGGCTGAGGAGGAGGCCATGAAGAGCCTACAGGAATGTGAAAGGAAAAGAGACATTTCTCTTCCTAATTTTCATGGTCAGTTTAGGGGAAGATGACCATTCTCAAGCTTCGAGCTGGCTCCACACAGACAGCTAGTGTCCTGGGAGATATTCAGAGGAATTTCATTGATAAAAGAACTCCATATCAAAATGATAGTAATTTAAATAAATTTAAATTATGCATTTATTAACTCTAAATCTTTAAAATGTAAAATACATGGTGTGACTCCAGGGGGCTAATGTGTCATGCTCTGTATTTCCTAAACATATGTTTTCATAAATGGTTAGGCTACTCCAGAACTTCCCTTTGTAATGAACTTTACTGGAAATGGTCTCTCTTTTACTCTCCAGCCAATGGCTACCTGTATCAGACACTATACTATGTACCTTCAGCCAAATCCCAGATTTTCCAAGCTGAGGAGCTATAACCTCATCTAGCTTTATTCCCCACACATAGAGTTCATGAAGAAACTATTTAACATGCACTGTATAACCACTACCTTCCGTGCCTCTGAACAAGATGTCCCCTCACACAGGAATTCAAAAGTGAATGAACAGATGAATGTCACAGTGGTTAGATAAAATCCAGAACTAAGTCCTCGACCATTTGCAATCAATTTAAAAATGCCAAGATAATTTTTTTTTCTCTTTACTTAAAAAGACAGAAAAGTGGTCAATGATGGGAAAGTTTTCCCAATAATCTCTGGCAATTTTCAGTCTTAGGAGTCAGTCACTATTATATGGGGCCCCCCTATAAATTCAATTTTAATTTAATTTATGACTATATTTCTTTGTTCAGGAACACAAAGATCGCGCACTGTGCATAGAGCAGCAGTTCAGGCCCCATGCCAGTGATGACCTGTACTTTGCTGCCGTGTATCAAGTGCTCCAAGAATGGACTATAGCGTGTTCAGTACTTGCACTGGCAGTATCAGGAGCAGTGATGGCACCTTGTTACTGGGACAGTCAGGCGTTTTTGAAGATAACCAAATCCCAGTCCCTGTTCTAAGCAATGTACCTGTGCTAACTCGTCCAATCTTCCCATCAGTCATGAGGAACTAGCTGTTCATCCCTTTATGGAGGGAAGGAAGTTGGAGATGAGCGCTGAAGTAACTTTCCCAAGGTTTCTCATCGATGTTGCCCACAGGCTGATGCCCCCAAAAGGCCAAATGCTAGAGCCCAAAAAGCACCCGTTACAGAGTCCGGGGACACTGGTTTTGCCTTGATTCAACATCAGCTACACCCAGTCTCTGCATCTACAACACAAAGATGCCCACACAAGAATGAGACCCTTTAAAATCTAAAAGTCAGAGGAATCTAGATTGAAGGGCCAGGGCCAAGAGAATTAAGCTGTAGGGGCCACGCTCCTGTTGCGAACTCCTGATGGTAAAACACTGCAGATTTCCTCTGGGGCTTCAATTTTTTTATGATTCTTACACTTTAAGAAGGTGGGGATTGTTTTCTGAGTCTTGTTTTTCCCAAATAAGAACAAATGAAATGTCTATTGTAACAGGTGGCCCTTTGTAGAGAAAGCACCAAAACAGAAGTAGCAACAGCTGTGGAAGAGAGAGTTTCAAGCCACATATTAAAATGAAGCATCATTTGTTTTTATAAAGAGATGTTTATTTTGTGATAATGGATACAATTAATAGCAACATATGCTGCAGGGTGCATACACACCAGTAATTAACGTAGCTTTAATTTAGATGCTTTTAAGAAAATGTAATAAATTCACACAAGAACAGCCGAGCTCCCAGACTTCTCTCCAGCGTAAACTGGCTGTGTGTAATCACCAGAGTCTCAGCCTTGTTCTGGTTTCTTGTGCCCCATGCAAATTCTTCAGCCTGAACCTGATCCTAATAACAGTGATGGAAAAAGCACTCTGTGCTCCTAACTGAATGGTGCAGGCATAGCAAACAGAGATCCAGGGGAGGGAACGGTAATCATTCAACTTCAGAACAGCTGTGAACTGACACCGTTAATGTTCCTCTACCTTCATTTACACTTGCAGCAATATGGCTGTTTTCAGCAAAATTTAAATTAAAGAAAACTGGATTTAAATATGGAAGTAAAGATCATCGCATGAAAAATGATACTTTCGCTGGCGACAATAGACACCTCCCAGCTGGACAAATTGGGCTTTAAAAGTGTCACTCCATAACTCACAGGCAGTGGGACACAGGATAACTAAATCAGGGCTCGGCAGTGACCTGTCTTCCTGTCAGAACCAAGACTGGAACTTGGCCTAATAGTTGTTTGGTTTTAATACCAGAAGCAAAGCCTCTCTTCTCTGCTCTTCCCCATTCAGGTTTTACCAATGAACTATACCTGATGCAAACGTGCCTTTCCTTCAAACCCAGGGGCAGGTGTTCCCAGACTATTGAGCAGAGCAAGCTTCGGGATAAGACACCCATGATTTAGGGACTTTCCTGATGGTCCTACAGTCCATGGGGTGGCAAAGAGTTGGACACAACTTAGCAACTAAGCACAGGTGGTCCAGTGGTTAAGAAGCTGCCTGCCCCTGCAGGAGACATGGGTTCGATCCCTGGGCTGGGAACCAAGATGCCACATGTCTTGAGACAACTAAGCCTGCACAGCCCAACTACTGAGCGCTTGCACTCTAGAGCCCGTGCTCTGCAACAAGGGAAATCCACACGCCAAAACTAGAGAAACCCCACACACCACAATGAAGAGCCCACGTGCAATGAAGAAATAATAATTTTAAATTAATGATAATAAATAATTTGATTAAATATGCCTGCTTTGGCTCATCCTTAAAAAAGTAAAAAAGCTGCGTGTGATTAGCATTTATACACCTTTGCCTGCACGCATGTCACCTGAGACTCTTGCTTTGCAGGCAGACTGTTTACCTCTGAGCCACCAGGGAATCTGTGTGCATCCAAATTTGCTTGGGGTGTGGCAAACCCTGGACTCCAAGCCAGGAAACCAGAAGTCCTATTTTATTCCGATTCCAGATGGAGGTTTTCTGGCATGTGTCACTTCCTTTTCTGCCAAAAGCCATGGTTTTGTCATCTGCAAAAGGGATAGTGCAATCTTAAGATCTCAAGGGTCTACTTCCCTCCCTGAAAGTCCTAAGAGTAAATGTCTTGACTTGTCTGGCCCACTCTTAGGCTTTTAGATCTAGACTCAAGATGCATTAATGACCAGACGTCTAAACAAGGAGACAGAAAATCTGTTCTCTAGTCTCTCGATCCTCAAAATGTGTCCTGAAGCAGCAGCAGTGACATCGCCTGGGGAGATGGTAGAAATTCAGAACTCCACCGCCGTTTCCACCAACCACCATCACCACCAGCAGCACTAGCTCGGAATCTGTGAGATCCCCAGGCGATTGCAGTGCACGTTAGAATCTGAGCAGCACGTCGTTCATCTCAGCTCTGCTCCCTGCTAACGAGGAATTTTGAAGTTACATAGATCTTTAAAATACCATTCTTAATTTTAGAGATGAGCCCTCATTGCCTGTGTTGCCCACCAGACCTTATTCTAATGCGATGATGTACATGAAACTCTTAGAAAAACTGCAAAGGGCTAGACTTACATAGACAGAATGCTATTTAATTTTTCTAAAGAAAATGAGCTGTAATATTTCATGAGATTATTTCTGAGATTCAGCTACGAGCTCACCAACAGCAAGGAGGTCCCACAACTTTAGAACTGACACTTTCACCTGCTCCAAAATTTGAAAATTACCTTTAAATATGCTCACTCTCCCCACAACTCCTACATCAGTCTGGATCTTCTATGTCCTGGCTTCTAAACTCATGGATTAGACTGTCCACTGGCCACCTATCATGTCTTCCCAAACCTCTTCAGACTCTGCACATCCACAATGGAACCTGCCGTCGCCACGCGCCAGTCCCTTGCCTCTGTAGATGGCTCACCTTGGCCCACTTTCTGTCAAAACCCTGGGGTCATCCTGCACTCCTCTCCACCTGTCCCCCAGCCCCTTGGCATCCCAACTATACTGTCTTTTGGTCTACCTCCTGACATCAGATCTTCTTATCTTTCTTATTCCCATCCTAGTCTGCAAGTTCCTATCTTCTGAGTGCAAGGATATCTGTAACCGCTTGCTCCATGGGTCACAGCCCACGAGCTAGAATGATCTTCCTCAAACATAGATCTGACACTATTCGTGAATAAACAGTGTCAGTCCCTTTCATGGCTTCTCATACCTGGACAAGACCCAGACTCCTTCACATGGCCCAGAACTCACTTCCCATCACATTTTTTATTTCCTCCTTCATTATGCTTTGTAATAGAGAAAAATGGAATCCCTTGCAGTTCCACAAAGCAGACCCGGCTCCCTCTTCAAAATATTCAGATCAATGCTTGGAACATAAGAAGTATTCAGTGTGTATTACCCATCTTATTAAACGTTTTTATTGCTGTCTTCCTCATGAGAGCCCACGCTCTTGTGAATCTGGAACTTAAGCAGAGGGAGGAACCAGAGCCAGAACTCTTTTCATTTCTATCCTTGACCCCCTGTCTCTGTGACAGCTGGCAAGTTTCTTAACCAAATTCTAAGCCTGATTTGCTCAACTGCACAAAGATGCAGAAATAGCACCAACACCATAGACTCAACAAGAATAAATTAAGTAAAGCACTTAGATCCTCACCCGGAATTTCCTAAGAGCTTAAGGGAGAAAAATTAGCTATTAGCATTGCTTTAAGTTTTTTTGTATCCTTGCTAGTAAAGTACCTAATAGATGCTCAGTAAGATCTGCTGAATGAACATGAACAAACGAATTAGCCAATCCGTGGAATTAAGTCTAATATGGACTCAACTTTGGCAGTTTGCCTCCCTGTCTTCTCTACTCCCGTTTGTAGTGGACGGTAGTCGGTTGCTGAGTCTGAAACTACTTCACTGCTTCAATCCACAGTGAGGCTGTTAGCACTCTTCCATGAGGAATCAGACTTGAATATAAGATAACTAATACCTGG
This sequence comes from Redunca redunca, assembly GCA_006410935.1. NCBI lineage: Eukaryota > Metazoa > Chordata > Mammalia > Artiodactyla > Bovidae > Redunca > Redunca redunca. The sequence continues at coordinate 1,227,977 of SJYQ01010605.1, forward strand.
ATCCCTGGACATGGTTGGCTCCTAGGGGGCCAAAACCAAGATGTAATCACTAATCTCCATAAGGCTTCCCTGGTGCCTCAGAGGGTAAGGTGTCTGCCTGCAATGCAGGAGACCTGGGTTCGATCCCTGGGTCAGGAAGATCCCCTGGAGGAGGAAATGGCAACCCACTCCATAAAGACTCCATGTCTTATACTTTTCCTTTTTGAAAAGTATCAGCAAAGTAAATTACCACATCCACAAAGCCTTACAGTCTTACTTGTGAAAATAAACTCAAGGAGGCCTGGAAAATCTGCTTGGAAAGCTAGGAGAATGAACTTCTTTACAGGAAGATGGTAGCTCTCATCCACCTGGTAAGACAACAAATTCTCTTATCAAGTCCAAGTTCAAACTGCATGACAGGCCAAACAAAGAAGAGACAAGCTGATGGGACAAGGAAGAGACTTTATTCACAAAGTCAGCAGGCCAGGAAGGTGCCACAGTGCTGTTCCAAAGAGCCATCTTGCCTGAATTTGGAAGCTAGTTTCTTTTATGGAACAAAGAGGGGGAAGACAAGGAGGTAAAGGAAAAAGGTGATAAGTCATTGCAAACATTTCCTCCTTTTGGCCAGACTCCAGAGAGGATGTGTTAATTTCTTCTTCTCTGCAGCCATTCATAGGCAGGCCTGGTCAGAAGGTTTCCTGTGAGCTAAACAAAATTTCTCATTGTTTAGTTGCTCCAGTCGGGTCCAGCTCTTTGCAATCCCATGGGCTATAGCCTGCCAGCTCTCTCAACCCATGGGGTTTTCCAGGGAAGAATACTGGTACGCTCAGTCAGTCGTGTCCAACCTTTTGTGATCCTATGGACTGTAGCCCACCAGGCTCCACTGCCGTGGGATTTCCCAGGCGAGAATACTGGAGTGGGTAGCCATTTCCTTCTCCAGTGGATCTTCCTGGACCAGGGATTGAGTCTGTGTCTCCTGCTTTGGCGGGCAGATTTTTCACCACTGAGCCACCTGAACAAAAGTTAATACTCTGCTGCTGGAGGCAGATGGGCCAGTATGCAAGCTCAGACCTACAGGCAACTTCCCTTTGCTCATAAGAAAGCAACTGAATACACAGATTCAAGTAAATGAATCAGATATAATTCTTCCCTGTTACAATTCCACATCTGGGTGCCTCCAAAGGAAAACTTTAGGAATTTGTCCTAACACTGCTCTGTGTGTGTGCTGTGTGTGTGTGTGTGTGTATGTTGTAAGGATGGAGAAGGAAGAGAGTCAACGGCCAACTCATCCCCAGTGGAATATGTATGTTTATCTTTACAGTTTTTAGTATTTGATTTGCATCATGCCCTTGCATCACACCCTTTCTTTGCCTTCACTAATGGCACACAATTTACATATGATTGCTGTTGCCATTCTTGCTGCGATTATTAATGGATATGTCTTCCTCTCCAGACTGTAAGTTCGGAGAGGCCAGAAGCTGCCAGCTGTCTTTCCCTGTGTGTGCCGCAGTGGCTAGCGCAGCCTCACGGCGGGTGAAGGAGTGAATAAATGAACGGACTCGCGTGTCTGCCTGTATCCGCCCATGACGCGCAGAGCAGCTCTCCGGTACAGGCGTTGCTGCTACGGCAACCAAGACACAGGAAGCTCCTGAGCCTGAGAGGGGCCACACAAGACTCCGTGGAGGAGGGCACATAGGAATTCCACAGATTTCAAGGCACTGAGACTGGGTTGATGGCAGCTGGCCGGTGGGAGGTGAGTAGGCTCAGCAGACCAGGTCAGCGCCCCCACCTCGTCATTACAGAACGTGCTGCCCAACGTCCGCTTGCCCGAGCACTTGCGCATTTCTGCCTGAGGACTCTCTCCGGGGACCAGCGCTGCCTGCATGCCCAGGACAGGCGTATGCGAAACTGACTCCCAGCCTTCACTCAGCGGATGATGAGAGTTGGTATAGAAATTTCCCGGCTCCCTTGACCCCTGTTGGGGCAAGGTTGGGCTGTGTGTTCCCTACAGGTCCTCAGGGTCCCTTGCAGGCCTAAGCACCAGAGCGTTGCTCTGCCCTGAGCCTAAGGAGGAGCCTGCGTCTCCTCTGGGCCAACCATCGTGCACGCTGCTGCTGGGGTAAAAAAGTAGTTAAGACACCGGCACTGTTGCTGAAGAATCCCCAGTCAGAGGGACAGACACACCAACAGGTCAGTATAAATGTGACCCAGTGTAGCAAGGGCAATGATAAAGTCGCATCAGAAGACTTAAATTCCCACAGGTCACAGGAAGAACAGGAAGTTAAAACCCAACGCTCTTAGACTTATGGTGGGCACTTTCCATCTGGCATCCTTATTCCCAAAGGCACAAATTGCCTGGTACCGGTTCCTTCTGACAATGAGACTGTGATACGGGAAGAATGCTTGATGAGGATTTGAAACATTGCTACTCTTAGAACCTCACACAGCTCCCTGGGGCAGGAGAGGTTCTTTCCAGGAGAAAACAGGAATGCCAGCTTTATGTTGTGCAGTGTGAACTATCTGCCTGAGCTCTCTTGTCTGCCTCACTGAGACAGCTGGAAATTTGCTTTCTCAGAATCCGGACATTTGACTCATCTTGAAACTGCAATTCTGTGATCAGAAATCTTTGGGGTATATAAAAGGTTTTGTGGTTCAAAAATTCAATGACAAAATCTAATTTGACACTGAGTAAATCAAATTTCTATTGAGGCATTTTGAAAGAAAGAAATGTAGTTGTAACCTACAGCTGCACACAGCATAAGCTCTACATAAATACAACCCAAAGGGATGTTTTTTCATGATTCAAACATCATGAAGTGCTTCTACAGTTATCTCACAACACAGCGATTGTCTCTAGGTTTTATTAAGTTTCTGGGCTCCAGTTTTTGTTCTCCCTTTATAGCGTTTGTCACAAAATTTGAAAGGAGCCTAAGGACATAAACTGAAATGGAGCGTGGGAACTGCCACTGCGTATTACAGTAAGTCCCCTGCGTATGAACGTTCAGTTTACGAACCTTCGAAGATGTGAAAGCGTGTTCACATGTCCAATCGTGTGAGCTCATGTGTCTCACACGCATCGCCACGTGCCCATATCCTCTACAAAGTGGCTGTGCTTTTGTGTATCTTACTACAGTAGTATGATATCTTTATTTCAAGCCCGGGATGTCTGGAAGTAAGCATCAAAGCTTTCTTTTTGCATGTTTGCTATTTTGTTAATGCATTATTTGTGTGAAAAGTGTTGTAAACTCATTACCATACAGTACTGTATAGCCAACTGTGTTAGCTGGGTACTTAGGCTAACTTTGTTGGACTTATGAACAGGTTAAACTTAACACATTCTCTCTCAAGAGCAGAACTCGTTCATACGTAGGGAACATACTGCTCCGTAAACTGAGTGGCCTAAACAACAGAAATGTATTCTCAGAGTTCTAGAGGCTACCAGTTCAAGACTCGTGTCTGCAGAATAGGTTACTTCTGAGGCTGAGAAGGGGAACCCGTCCCATGGCTCTCCATTTGCTTACAGAGGCTTGCCAGCAATCTTTGACATTCCTTGGCTTGCAGAAACATCACCTTGATCTCTGTCTTCACATATAATGGGGTTCCCCCCTTTTCATGTCTGTTTCCAAATTTCCCTTTTTTATAAGGAAATGAGTCATATGGATTGGAGCCTATTCTAAGGAGCCTTATTTTAACTTGATTACCTCTGCAAAGACCCTAAGTCCTGGAAAGATTACACTCTAAGGAATTGGGAGTTAGGACCTCAACATGTGAAGTTTGGGGAGATATGACTCAACCCATAACAGGAGCAAACATGTATTAAGAGTCTCCTCAGGAAGACCTGGTTCTAGATACGTTCTCGTTCAGTCCTCGGTCATGTCTGACTCTTTGGGACTCAGTGGACAGCAGCACGCCAGGCTTCCCTGTCCTTCAGTCTTCTGGAGTTTGCTCAAGCTCATGTCCATTGAGTTGGTGATGCCATCCAACCACCTCATCCTCTTTCATCCTCTTCTCCTCCTGCCTTCAATCTTTCCCAGCACCAGGGTCCCTTCCAATGAGCTGGCTCTTCGCATCAGGTGGCCAAAGTGTTGGAGCGTCAACGTCAGTATCAGTCCTTCCCATGAATGTTCAGGGTTGATGTCCTTCAGGACGGGCTGGTTTGCAACAGTCTTTGAAATGCGTTTCACTGTCACCACTGTGTGGTTTGATTCTATTTCTTTAACAAATATTTTTTGAGTATCTGCTTGTGCCAGGAACTCTATGATCTCTACAGTTTGCAACAGATTTTCATTTTTTGGTCCACATTCCTAATATACACTCTTATTAGTTAAAATAAAAAAGCAAAAGGTCAAATGCAAATTTAAGGGGAGCATAAGAATAATACATTATTCTCAAGATTAACATCATCAAATATAGAAATTCCAGTATCAAGTCAAATATTTATATGGCACCTTAAGGGCTTCTCATACTATAAAACACAATGATAATAGAGTAGATGTAATCGTTTTTAACCTCTATCTGACTTTTTTACTTATTAGAAACAAGCCCTATCTATACTCAAAATGTGTTCATTGGAAAAGAATGCTTGCAAAAAGCCACTGGTAATTTTATCTAGAGATAAAACATGAAAGTTAACTCTACCATGCTTGAGTTTCTTAGCACGAAATTTTTTAAACCCAGTATCAGCTGGTGAAAGGCATCTAGTAGTTTTTGGTGCTGCAATATACAGCTCTACTTCAAGAAACATTTTAGCATACATTAGTTCCCAACATGAAAAAAGTGAATGTCATTTCAAAACTGAGTCATTGACAAATCATTTGTCCACAAACATAGTGACTGCTAACATAAACTGAATACATTATTTCTTGCATAGCAAAATGCATTCAAGTTTTTATAATTTAATTAAAATGTAATAAGCTATTATAAAGGTTTTTCTTTAAATGAACTGAATAATACATTAACGTAGAGATGAAATAAGTATTTTTAGTTAAAATTACTTCATTATAAATCATCCAAAATCAACCCCCTCAGTCAAGGGGTTGCTGATAGGTAGGGTAGAGATTCTGGGGAAGGAAATGGCAACCCACTCCAGTGTTCTTGCCTGGAGAATCCCAGGGGCGGCAGAGCCTGGTGGGCTGCTGTCTATGGGGTCGCACAGAGTCGGACGCAACTGAAGTGACTTAGCAGCAGCAGGGTAGAGATTCAAGGGTTTTTATACCAAGGGTTTTGAAAATGTTAGTGGGTCCAAAACAGTCTGGGAAACATAAAGGAATGAATCTTTTTCTAAACCCTAATTGGATAAGTCAGTCTTCTCTAAAAGTCTTCACAAACATCACATCCACTACAGATAATGAGCAACCTCCTTGACAAGATGAGAGTCTGGTGTTCATGGTCTCACCCAGGTTGCTCCATTTCTGACTCCTCTCCCACCACACACACACACACACACAGACACACAGACACACAGACAATACACACACACACACACACACTACCCCACTTCCACCTCCATTGACTTCAACCTATTTCTGCTCTGTGGACTGACACACTGATGTTTTTCACCCTCTGTATTTCACGGCAAGGGATTCCTTCTCTTTGAAGATGCTCATATACTTCACCTGCCTTTGAAGTTCCCCCATCTCCCCTCAAGCTTGACTTTCTCCACTAAGCTTCCATTTATCCTGCCCTTCACTCTACCACCAGTAAATGAACCCTTTCCTCCTCCTCCAATCAACCTGGGCGCCAGCCCTGTGAAGAATTCTCTGGGTGTGCGTGTGTCAATATGTACACTATTAGTCCTACGTATAAAACAGATAACTAGTGAGGACCTACCAAATAGGTCAGGAAAGTCTAGTCAATGCTCTTCTGTCTTGACCTAAATGGGAAGGAGGGATATATGTATACATACAGCTGATCTGCTTTGCTGAACAGTAGCAAAGGGGTCGCAAAGAGTCGGACACAACTGAGCGACTGAACTGAACTGAGTGGCTAACACAATATTGTAAAGCAACTATACTCCAGTAAAAACTAATTTAAAAAAAGAATTGTACAGATGCAATAGCCCTCTTCCAGGAGTATGTCAATGCTTCTCTCTCCCCATGGTCCTGAACCCCTTGAGAGCAGGAACTAAAGCCATTCATGAGCAGGTGCTTGTGTGGTTGACTGAATGAATGGACACACGTAAACAACCAAGGGAACGCTCTTCAGTTCTTTCATCTGGATGCAAGGAGTGTCTTCCTGCCAAACCACAGTGAGCTGTGCTGAGGGTACGGGCGGAGGGTGTTCACAGGGTACTGACGTCCAACCAGAATGCTTTCGTAAGAAAAAGTTCGTTTGCCCTAGATGGTATTCCAATTGGGCAATACTTTGAAATTCTCACAGTGTGACTACTTCCCATGTAAACATCCATAAATGTTTTAGTCAACAACTCCTATGGACTCTGGATGGTGGTAATGCAGTGTTCATAGAGACTGTAGTCCAAAAAGGTAAAAAGAAACCTGCTCTTACCCACAGGTTTCTCTGAGTTCTTTTCTCAAAGTACTTTTTTTTTCTTTCTTTGCTCTTTTTCTCATTAAAAAAAAAATTGCTAATTTTAATTGGAGGATAATTGCTTTACAGTACTGTGATAGCCTCTGCCACGCATCAGCATGAATCGGCCACAGGCAGGCATGCAACCCCTCCCTCCTGAACCCCCTCCCACNAAATGGCTGAGTCCCAAGGCCAGTGACTTTCTCCTTTGTTTCTAATGAGCAAGATGTGCCTAACATTTCATTGCACTAAAACCCAGAGTTTTATAAAATCTGATTAAATGATTCAGATACACTGAAATAAAGGGTCAGACCAAAATCTTTAGAATCAGAGCCTCCAGGTATATAATAAGAGACTTGGCAGATTGTTACAGCACAATATGAAGCCATTCAAGTTCTCAGCCAGTGTGTTCGATCTGTATTTGACATTATAGACCACATGTCTAATTATTCGCAATGTGTTAAAATCCTAGGATTTTGTTTCACCAGTGAAAGTGGTGATTCTTAACTAATATCAACCCCAGTCTATCAGAATGAAAGGAGCTATCGGTCAAACATCGGGATTGTAGAGACAGACTGCTGGGGGAGGGAAGCAAACTTTTCCACATAAACCCATAATTGAATTGGATCTAGAGACAAGCTTCACATTTTCTCTCTTCTTCTAAGTGTCTACTGTTACATATATTCTAATCAGTGTCTTACTATGTCTTTAAAATTAGAAAAAAATAGAGAGCAAAGATAATGGGTCATTTTTTGAAAAATATTGCCTATTTTTCAATAACTTTAAATAGTTATCTAATTGAGGAGATTACTTCTAGGGCCAAAAAGCAGGCTATTGATAAAAATAATGAAGGCTTTGTGGTAATTACAGGGGCCTGCGTTTGTACACATTTCTTTTCCTGCCCCTGAAATATATGGTGCAATTATTTATACATGAATTGAAATAAATGATTATTAAACCTTTATTAAAGAGGTTGGAGACGGGTTATTCTCCCACTAAAATGGTAAATGGTTTTTAAACCAAACAACCTTTAAAGTATGGTGACAAATCGGTAGGCTAATGAGACTCAGTAAGATGACTTATAGGCTGGTAACAAACGGTGTGTCCCACCAGTCTCAAATGAATAACTCTTTAGATGTAAACACCTTTCCTCCTGAAGAAATCATTTTTAAATGAGACTTTTCTGCACACATGCTTTCATTGATTGAGTTCCTATTATACGCCCAGCATGATTGGAGGGAAAGAATGAATTAGGTGCCTTGTCTCTGTGATCTGTACCTTGTTTGGGAGACAAAACATCACTCTTGGACTAAACGAGGGCAGCAAGCAGTGTGATAGAGCAAGGGCAGTCACCAGAGAAGAGGAGTTAAAAGCAAAGGGGAGTGTTGGTGAGAGCCTTGTAAGAAAAGTGATTTTTAAAAAAATATATGAAATGAAAATATGGGCAAAACTTGGGGGAAAATGAAATGGATAGTCCAGATGAGGGGGAAAAAAATGAGAAAAGCCTGTTCTCTAAAGGAGCTCAGGGTGCTCAGTGAAGCCAGAAGGGAGGAGGAGGAGCTAGCTCTCCCAGGAGGCTGGAGGGCAGCAGAGGTGACCAGGTGCTGATCAGGCTGCAGAGGACTCTTAATGACAAGCCAGATACTGACTGTTTTCACTTCTTCTCTCTCTTTTTTTTTTTTTGCTTATTTCATACAGCTTTCCAGGAAGAAAAAGCACACTGATTCAACGATTAATTTGTATGACCATGGATAAGTGCTCCAGTACGTTTGGGCCTCAATGTTCACTGCATACTTGCTGACCTACTAGCCTAAAGGTTCTTACTTTTTTCTAAACATTTTATATTGGGGTAGAGCTGATGAGCAAGGCTGTGATAGTTCCAGGGGCACTGTAGAGGGACTCAGCCACACTACACATGTTTCCGTTCTCTCCCAAACTGCCCTCCCATCCAGGCTGCCACACAGCACTGGGAAGCTCCGTGTGCCATATAGTGGAGCTTACTGGTTATCTGTTTGAATTATAGCAGTGTGTATATGTAGACCCCAAACTCCTAACTTATCCTTCCCCCATACTTCTTTCAGGCAACCATACGTTCTGTTCTCTAAGTCGGTGCGCCTGTTTCTATTTTGTAAATAAGTTCATTTGTATCATTTCTAGATTCTGCATATAAGGGATGTCATATGCTATTTCTCCTCTTTCTGACTTACTTCACTGAGTATGACTCTCTCTAGGTCCATTTGCTGCTGCTGCTACGTCGTTTCAGTCGTGTCCAACTCTTAGAGACCCCGTGGATGGCAGCCTACCAGTCTCCTCTGTCCCTGGGATTTTCCAGGCTGGAGTACTGGAATGGGGTGCCATCACCTTCTCCAGTAGGTCCATCTAAAGTCCCTTTAATGTCTCTGTCATCTCAAGAGTCTATGAGCCTAAAATTCAAAGAGTCTTGCTGATGAAAGATGATAATAAAACGACATCATCGGAGCCAACACAAATCAGATATCCACAGATCGACTTGATCTGGGCGAAATCACTTAAATGTGTAAGAAGGGTAAACTGTTTACAAATTCAGGAGCCACACATAATTTATTTCCCTCCCATGGCCCCACGGTGGTCTCTCTCACTGTTCCCCAAACACCGGCTACTACTGGATGTCAAGGACCAGTCTAGCCTCGATGTGAAGTCAATGCTGTATCCATTTTTTACATAAGTAAACAAAGGCTCAGAGAGAACCACACCAAACTGTGCAAATAGTCAGGAGCCAACATGCCATTCAAGTCCAAATACATTTCATGTAAAAGCCTATTTATTGCATTTCCTTTAACAGCTTCTTTAGTAAAGAAGATCTGCAGAAGTAAATCTCTCAGGTTTACTTTTTTTAACCTAAAACGTCCTATGTAGTGCCCATGTTGTCTGCAGATTTTCTGGGTCAACAATCCTAGGTCGAACAGCTGTTTTTGTTTTTGTTTTTGTTTTCTTAAAGCTGTAATGCGTTCGTATCCTTCTGGTTTTCATCCTGCTGTTGAAGAGACTGTCATCAATGGGATTTTCTGTGGCTCTTCCTTTTCGTGTGATAGTCTTTGTTTTGAGTCTTCAGAAGTTTCACTATATTGTATAGGCATGAACTTCTGTTCTTTTCTTCCGTGTGATTAACATCATACTTCTGAGACATCAATGCTTCAGTTATCACCTCATCCATGTTCCCAATTTTCCCATTCTGAAAATCTGACTTTAAGTGTTGTAAACTTTCTCAAGATATCCTTTATGAGTCTTAAACTCTTTTTCTAGATTTTTCTATTCTCTAGTCTTCCCGTGTTGAAGTCTGGATAGATTCTTTAATCATTAATACCTTCTTAATCTGTACACGACCTTCTTCTGTTAATGCAAGGTGCCCAAGGCACAGTGAGTCCAAACAAACGGAAACTTTGGAGTTTGGGGCAGAGAAAGGTTTGTTGCAGGGCCATGCAAGAAGGCAAGTGGCTCATGTTCCAAAAGCCCTGAGCTCCCTGAAGGGTTTTGGCAGAGTACTTTTAACAGCCAGGTGAGCGAGGGGAGTCACAGGCTCTGTGATCCACCTCTGCACTCCCTGACTGGCTGGGGAGGCGGTAGCAGCGTGGGGTCACAGGGGTTCACACTGTCAGTCCTTATGCTCCAGGAGGCCTGACGCTATGTGCTCTGGGCCATCAAGTGGTTAGCATCGTCCATATATTGGAGAGTGTGTTGGAGAGGGGGAGGTTTATTACATCTGCAAAGCAACTCAGGAAATGTGCATCAAATACTATTATCTAGGTACTCTAGAAAGGAGACAAAGCAGAGGATACAAGGGAAGATTCCAGGGGGCCCTGCTTGGTTACAGTTCTCCATTCACTGAGTTTTCCACTCAACAGTTTTATTGTTATAATATAAATTTATTTATTTTATTTTTTCTTTTATTATTATTATTTTACTTTACAATATTGTATTGCTTTTGCATTGGTTTTGCCATACATCACCAGGAATCTGCCTATTTCAAACCTCTTTTGTAATTTTTAATAGATTTTTTGGTACTTTATTTTTTTATATGTATTCAACTTAAATATATGTATTTAGATTTTTAAATGCTATGTTTTTACAGATTTCATGTACAATTATGTCCTATACTTGAAGATTTTAAAACTTGAAATACTATTAATTTTTATTTTTTTACTTCTATTAACTATAACTGACAGTAGCTTGTTTCCTTATGTGTTTCACAAACTTTTATAATAGGTTCATAACATATTGAACTTAAATTATGGAGGTATGTAGAGTTCATTGGGGATGTTCTTCTCCAGGAATGGTGATACTTTCTTCTGCCAAAGGTGAAATAGTGTTTATTGACCTAGACCACATTAACTCTTCAAGTCAAGTCAAGTGAAGTTGCTCAGTCACGTCCGACTCTTTGCGACCCCATGGACTGTAGCCTGCCAGGCTCCTCTATCCACGGGATTTTCCAGGCAAGAATACTGGAGTGGGTTGCTATTTCCCTTTCCAGGGGATCTACCCAACCCAGGGATCGAACTCGGGTCTCCCACATTGTAGGCAGATGCTTTTACCATCTGAGCCACCAGGAAGTCTGCACATTAATTTAATTTGGATATATCAGTGTTTTAGCTGTTCTCAGATCTGCAACAGTCATTTGCTCTTGATCACCAAGGCAGTATCTCTCTGCCCGACAGCCCAAGGGCACTCATTTGCAGTCTTCTCCTCTTAGGAGTGCTTTCACCATTGTTGTTCTTAGACTCACCTTCTTGGAGACATTGCTGACTCTCTCACCCTCCATATTTGGTCAGCTGCCAAAATTTTATCACTATTTCCTTCTCAGTAGGTTTTCTTGTCTTTTCCTTCATAGAATCTGTGTTCCTCTTGCTACCCATATTGTCTTTCATAATACTCTGAATATTCTCAATGGATAAATCTTTTACTTAATTTTCTTAAGCCACTTATCGCTCCTTTATCATCCCTGACACAGCACTACCAATTCATACTCTCCAAAGCACTTATTTGTGAATTTATTGCTTAAAAATGAAATATTGCTAGCTTCAGCCAAGTCTTACAGGAGTATAGCCTCACTGTTTCATTTACACATTTTCTATGACTGCTTTCATATTACAACAGAGCTGAGTTGTTGCAATAAACATTGCATGGTCCTCAAATCTTAAAATATTTATTGTACTTTAGGAAAAGATTTTCTGGTTACAGGAAAACATTTATTTCTGCCTTATTGACTATGTCAAAGCCTTTGACTGTGTGGATCACAACAAACTGTGGAAAATTCTGAAAGAGATGGGAATACCAGACCACCTGACTTGCCTCCTGAGAAATCTGTATGCAGGTCAGGAAGCAATAGTTAGAACTGGACATGGAACAACAGACTGGTTCCAAATAGGAAAAGGAGTATGTCAAGGCTGTATATTGTCTCCATGTTTATTTAACTTATATTAAGAGTACATCATGAGAAACACTGGGCTGGAAGAAGCACAAGCTGGAATCAAGATTGCCAGGAGAAATATCAATAACCTCAGATACGCAGATGACACCACCCTTATGGCAGAAAGTGAAGAGGAACTAAACAGCCTCTTGAGGAAAGTAAAAGCAGAGAGTGAAAAAGTTGGCTTAAAGCTCAACATTCAGAAAAGGAATATCATGGCATTCGGTCCCATCACTTCATGGGAATTAGATGTGGAAACAGTGTCAGACTTTATTTTGGGGGGCTGCAAAATCACTACAGGTGGTGACTGCAGTCACGAAATTGAAAGACGCTTACTCCTTGCCAGGAAAGTTATAACTGACCTAGACAGCATATTAAAAAGTAGAGACATTACTTTACCAACAAAGGCCCATCTAGTCAAAGCTATGGTTTCTCCAGTGGTCATGTATGGATGTGAGTTGGACTGTGAGGAAAGCCGAGTGCCAAAGAATTGGTGCTTTTGACCTGTGGTGTTGGAGAAGACTCTTGAGAGTCCCTTGGACTGCAAGGAGATCCAACCAGTCCATCCTAAAGGAAATCAGCCCTGAATGTTCATTGGAAGGACTGATGCTGAAGCTGAAGCTCCAGTATTTTGGCCACCTGATGCAAACAGCTGACTCACTGGAAAAGATCCTGGTGCTGGGAAAGATTGAAGGTAGGAGGAGAAGGGGATGACAGAGGATGAGATTGTTGGATGGCATCACTGACTCAATGGACACGAAACTCTAGGAGTTGGTGATGGATAGGGAGACCTGGTGTGCTGCAGTCCATGGGGTCACAAAGGGTCAGACACAACTGAGTGACTGAAATGAACTGAACTGAACTACAGAATGAAGCCCAAATACTTATCTTATTAATCAAGGATCTCAAGTACTTTTTCATTTTTCTCTCTCAGCATTCTCCTAAAATAACCAACAGCTTAGTAAAAAGCTTGTTTTAACTAAGCACATATGCTTTCTCACCCATCTTTTATCCTATCCGTTTATCTAATCTTTATATGTCTTCAAGGGCCCCATTTACCTACATTCCCTCCCACAATGGTTTCTCCCAAGCATCTAAGCCCATCACTTTATTATCTGAAGTTCACAAATTATTATCTCAGAGTATTCGTCTACACTGGTACTTTCTTTCTGATGCACTGGCCCCATTTCTCCAACAAGATGGTAAATTATAACCTCATAGCCTTTGAATGTTCAGTACCTAGGACAGTGCCTCAAACTTGGCAAAGTGGCTAGAAGAGGCAGAGCTGGATTTAAAGTTATCTCTATCATATACAGGTTTGAACAAGATTCTTAGTCTAACAGCCTCGGCTTCTTACTCTGTAAAATATGTATTACAAAAAAGTCATACTGCTCTGCTTCTTCCCCTCTCATCACATTACCTTTGCTCATTCTGTGCCTGTCATCCCAGGTAGTAAGTCCAGTGAAGAGGGGTCCACAATGGACTTATTCACTGAAGTATCCTCAACTCTCCACGCAGAACCTGGAAACATTTTTTCAATGAATGGATAGAAGTGTCCACCTCAAGAGGTTTACAACAAATGTCTGCCCTCATCAATTTTTTTCCCCTTTCACTTTCCTTATATTATGTAATAGGAACTGAGTAACCATGGTGACTTCATACTGATTAGGATGCACAGAAACACTGATATACAATTGATTTGTTAAGACACAAATTAATAAAAATAAAAGGCAAAGAAAGTTTGATGCATTACATTTGTAATGTACTTACTTCAGAGTCTACAGAAGAGAAAGTACTCTTGTTTATAAAAGGAATCTTTTTAAAGTGTCCTAACTCTGGAAGTCAAGACTACATATTTGACATCAAAACTAACTAGATTTTCATTAATTCTTAAAATATAAGGGGGGAAAAGGTGTTCCTAAGCCCACAGTGATGCCTACAGCTTTCTAATCAAGTTTCCTTGGGCTATGTAGTCATTTTTTCTCATGCTCTATTCTTTTTTTTTCCCCCTTTGTGATGTATTCTTAAATAACAGTAAAAAAATAGGAAGGTATTCCACTTTTGCTTTATCTTTGTTCCTAGTAGACATTTGAGTACCAGATGCAAATTATAAAATTAAGTATGAAGGCATCTATGCTCACCAATATACAACAATAACAACAACAAAAAAAGCTGTCCTAAAAAAGAAATTAGGAAAACAATCCCATTTACAATAGCATCAGAAAGAATAAAATACTTTGGAATAAATTTAACTAAGGAGTTGAAAAATCTATGTGAGATTGATGAAATAAGACACAAATAACATAAACCCACCTTATGCTTATGGATAAGAAGAATTAATGTTAAAATGCCCATACTGTCCAAAGCAATCTATAGACTCAATGAAATCGCTATCAAAGTTTCAATAGAATTTTTCACTGAAATTAAAAAAAATAATCCTGGAATTCATATGAAACCACAAAAATTGTGAAAAGCCAAAATAATCTTGAGAAAGAAGAACAAGACTGACACTTTCTGGTTTCAAATTATGTTACAAATGTATAGTTATAAAAAACAGTATGATACACATTAAAAAACAGACCATGGATCAATGGAACAAAGTAGAAAGCCCAGTAAAAAACCTATAAATATGCTAACTAATATTCAACAAGGGTGCCAGTAGTACAGAATGGGCAAAAGATAGTCTCCTCAGCAAATGATGTTGAGAAAACTGGATATTCACATGTGAAATAATGAAATTGGATCTTTATCTTACATGATACACAAAAGTCAACTCAAAATGGATCGCAGACCTAAACATAAGACTTTAAATTGTTGCTGGCTAAAATCTTGGGTTTCCCTGCCCACCGAAGATGAATAAAAAATATGGAGACAGAGTTTGGAGGAAATAGAAAAGTAACTTAAGTCACAGTCGGTGGAAGGGGAACACTACTGTGTTCGTGCCTCAAGAACTGCACCCCATTCATGAGGAGTCTAGGGGCCTAGGCAAGGTGAGGGCTCACGGTCAGGAGTCGGTGATGAGGAGCAAAGGTGTTAGGATCTCACTCTCTTCCTCTTGCATTGTTGCAAAGACACTCACAGGCTGCGTCAGGAACCCAGGAACTGAGTCTGGCGGTTCAGTGGCCCTCCAGGCTTCTTTCTGATGTGTAAAGAGAAGACCTGTAAAGGAAAGAGCATTGTACGGGTAAACACAAGAAATTTGGAATAGGCTCAAAGCAATATAGGAGTAAAGTATGACTTCTGCAGAGCTAGGGGGCAGAAAAACAAACTTAGTTACAGACATTCAGAGTTAGGAGGAGTTAAAGTAAAGCAAAACCAGAAATGTTCAGGCCTGTCCTCTTTTCTTCTTTGTTCTCAGGAAAAAGAAAAAAAAAGTTCCTCTTTTCCCCTTTTCATTGCAACAGAACCATAAAATCCCTAGAAGAGAACAGCGAAAAATTTTCTTGACATTAGTCTTGTCAAAATATTTTCAATATTACAGCAAAAGCACAGGTAATAAAAACACAAACAGTCAAGTAGGACTATATCAAACTAAAAAGTTTCTGCACAGCAAGGGAAACAATCAATCAGATGAAAAGATTAGGTATGGAATAGTAGAAAATGTTTGCAAGCCATATATCTGATAAGAGATTAATACATGAAAAACTAATACAACTCAATAGCAAAAATAAGTAAATAAATAATAACCCAAGTTTTAAATGAACAAATACCTTTATTAATATTTTTCCAAGGAATATACACAAATGGTCAACAAATATAAGGAAATGTGTTCAACATCGCTACACATCAGAGAAAAGCAAATTAAAACCACAGTGAGATATCAACTTATACCTGTTAGGATGGCTATTATTGAAGTAAATAACACAAACAAAAAATAAATAAACAGTGATGTCAAGGATGTGGAGAAAAGAGAACACTGGTATGTTGTTGGTAGAAATGTAAATTGGTACCTGAGGGGAAATCAATAACCTCAGATATGCAAATGATGCCACCCTTATGGCAGAAAATGTAGAGGAACTAAAGAGCCTCTTGACGGAAGTGAAAAAGGCAAGCGAAAAAGCTAGCTTAAAACTCAACATTCAAAAGACTAAGGTCGTGACATCTGGTCCCATCACTTCATGGCAAATAGATGGGGAAACAATGGAAACAGTGACAGACTTTATTTTCTTGGGCTCCAAAATCACTGCAGATGGTGACTGCAGCCATGAAATTAAAACACACTTCCTCCTTGGAAGAAAAGCTATGACCAACCTAGACAGCATATGTCTCAGCATAAAAAGCAGAGACATTACTTAGACAACAAATGTTTGAATAGTCAAGGCTATGGTTTTTCCAGTAGTCATTTATGAATGTGAGAGTTGGACCATTCTTTGGCTGAGCCCCAAAGAATAGATGCTTTTGAACTGTGGTGTTGGAGAAGACTCTTGAAGGTCCCTTGGACAGCAAAGAGATCAAACCAATTCTTGCTAAAGGAAATCAGTCCTAAATATTCATTGGAAGGACTGATGCTGAAGCTGAAGCTCCAATACTTTGGCCACCTGATGTGAAGAACTGACTCATTGGAAAAGACCCTGATGCTGGGAAAGACTGAAGGTAAGAGGAGAAGGGAACGCCAGAGGATGAGATGGTTGGATGGCATCACGGATTCAGTGGACATGAGCTTGAGCAAGCTCCGGGAGTTGGTGATGGATGGGGAAGCCTGGCATGCTGTAGTCCATAGGGTCACGAAGAGTCAACAAGACTGAACAAATGAATTGAACTGAACTGACACCCACTTTGGAAAACAAGGGTTCTTCAAAGACTTTTTAATGGATCTATTATGTGATCCAATAATTCCACTTCTGGTTATCTTTTCAAAGGAATATAAGTCAAGATCTTGAAAAGATTCTTGTACTCCTACATCTGTTGAAGCAATTTTCACCATAACCAAGATAGGGAAGCACCCCAAATGTCCATCAACAGATGAATAAATAAATAAAAGGTGGTATATACATACAATAGAATATTATTCAGTCTTACAAAAGAAGGAAACCCTACATTTGCAACATATGGATGAACGGGGAGGACGTTAAGCTAAATTAAACAAGCAGCATAGAAAGACAAACGCTGCAGCCTCACTAACACGCGGAGTCTAAACCTGTCTAACTCACAGAAGCAGCAAGCAAAGGTACCAGGCGCCGAGGAGAGCAGTGAACAGGGAAATGCTGATCAAGAAGTACAGATCTTTGTTCAGTTCAGTTGCTCAGTCGTGTCCAACTCTTTGTGACCCCATGAACCACAGCACACCAGGCCTCCCTGTCCATCACCAACTCCCGGAATCCACCCAACCTCATGTAAATTGAGTCGTTGATGCCATCCAACCATCTCATCCTCTGTCGTCCCCTTCTCCTCCTGCCCTCAATCTTCCCCAGCATCAGGGTCTTTTCAAATGAGCCAGCTCTTGACATCAGGTGGCCAAAATATTGGAGTTTCAGTTTCAACTTCAGTCCTTCCAATGAACACCCAGGACTGGTCTCCTTTGGATGGACTGGTTGGATCTCCTTGCAGTCCAAGGGACTCTCAAGAGTCTTCTTCAACACCACAGTTCAAAAGCATCAGTTCTTCAGCCCTCAGCTTCCTTGATAGTCCAACTCTCACATCCATACATGACCACTGGAAAAGCCTTGAATTTTCAGTTACACAAGATGAATAAGTTCTGAAACTCTAATCTATGGCATGTTGATTATAGGTAACAACATTGTACTGTATATTTGAAATTTGCCAAGAGGGTAGATACTGTGTTCTTACCACACACACACAAAAGTTATTATGTGAGGTGAGGGATATTTTAATTAACTTGTTTGTAGTGATTATTTCTGGCTTCCCTGGTGGCTCAGCTGGTAAAGAATTTGCCTGCAATGTGGGAGACCTGGGTTCAATCCTTAGGTTGGGAAGATCCCCTGGAAAAGAGAATGGCTACTCACTCCAGTACTCTGGGCTAGAGAATTCCATGGACTACAGTCCATGGGGTCTCAGAGTCAGACACGACTGACTGACTTTCACTTTCATATACATATGTCAAATCATGAAGTTACACACCTTAAATTTATAAAAGCAAGCAAAGAAACAAATAAATAATAGACAGGACTTTAGTAGAAGTGACTGCTTAAGAGGTTCAAGTTAACATTAAAGAAATATTATACCAGAGGTCAAAAACCAAAGACCTCTTCCTGATCTGAAAACCTAATGGGCAGTTACATAACAATGGGTTAAGTCATTTAACATCTCTGATTTCTTTACCTAAAAGTGCCAAGTGGATTGTTTTGTATGATTTCTGATGTTTCTTCTGAAAGTGGGTTAATCGCTTAGTCGTGTCAGACTCTTTGCAACCCCATGGGCTGTAGCCTGCCAGGCTCCTTGGTCCAAGGGATTCACCAGGCAAGAATAATGGAATGGGTTGCCATTTCCTTTTCTAGGGGATCACACACCAGAGTCTTCTGTATTGCAGGCAGATTCTTTACTGATATTTCTTCTAGCACCAGACAAATCCATGAGTCTTTACAAACGCCCTAGGCAATTTAGATTCAAGAGTCATATTAGCCTTATTTTTCTTTCAAAACACTGTACCTCTTTTTTCCTTCACCAAGAAGTCAGGGAACATTTTTCAGTACAGAAAATCCAAAAGCGCAATGGTTTGCTTCCAGACAGATTTACTGAAGATGGAGAATCCCAAATACACAGTGGCATCAAGAAAATCAATGCAAGACAATTCTAAGAGTTTTAAGAAGCAATCTTTTCCTCCTGTATTTAGGTAGGAGAAATTTGTAAAAAAAAAAAAAAAAGAAAGAAAGAAAGAAAGAAAAAGATCTGTACTAGTAAATTTAAGCAATGAAGTAAATTCCCCTTCAGGTTATTTTTTTTTTTCCCTAATTTTATATATGTTTTTTGCACTCAACCAATCTCCTACAGCCATTTTATCCAATGATAAATTCTTCCCCTAACTCTTTTGTCTTATTTCAAATTCCCAAAATTTCATTGCTTTGGGGCCACAGTTGCCTTTTGTGTCCCTTTTCCTGATTTGAAGCCTTGGTGGCAGTCCTCGTGTGTTAAAGTAATCCGAGGAGAATTCTTCATAACTTCCTGTAGCTGCCTCCCTCCTCCCCCTCCCCCATCTTCACATGATGATATTGGCGCTGGGACAGAGAGGAAGTCAGGTGAAGCAGAAAATAGTTTATTATACTTTATAATTCCTCATGGAACATTTTATCTCAGCTTTCCTCCCACACACTGTATACACACCACTGCCCTGTGGGTCACTTCAGGCACCTGGAGCCGAGTCAGACAAAACATATATTACCCATAAATTATCTCCGTAAACCATGTGAATCCGATAGCACAAAGGCAAAGGGCACATCCAACGGAAAGGCTCAGCCCTGTGATTAATGAATTGGAGAAACCAGAGGAAATCAAGTGGACAATATTAATGAACCCCTGACCCACCCCTAAGATGTGTGAAGAAGGAGTGTGCAGGCTATGAAAGAAAGCATGACACAAGATGTGTACAGGAAGAGAAGGCATTTTAAGAATCCAAGACTCAGCAAGATACAGACAATTAGAAGCAAAACTAATTGCATCTTTGAAGCTATAAATTATAAAGGTTCTAACCCAAATATCCACACATTATCAAGTACAACTTGATAATGAAAACCAGACAAACAACAATAATTCAAAATTCAATTGATCGTCGCCTCTATCAGGTGACACAGGAAGTCCAATGTATGCAAAGTTCCCTCTGTCTATAGACCCAGATATGTCAGTATTCCAGAGGATATTTTAAGTGTTTTCACAAATAAATCTATGCCAAGATTGACTAGGTTGCTGCTTCATCACATCCAGTCATGATCCTCTTGTCTCACCTGCTACTTGTCTGCCCCACCACTTCGGCCAGTAGCCACTGCCACTCCGCCTGTCACCACACCCTCTAGCATTCTTCCACACCTCCCAGTAGGAACTGGCGTTTTCCTGCCAATGATTGTCCCTTGTCCCGGGCTTGCAGTCTCCTGAAGTTGTGTATCCATCACTGATTCATTGGCTCATTCAACTAATGTTTGGACCCACTGTGTCCCAACTGTGATCCAGCTACTTGGAATAAAGTGGCAAATGTGTCAGATTGCTCTTAGATTGAGGTAAGGTAAGCAGACTGAAAGAGATGGGAATACCAGACCACCTGACCTGCCTCTTGAGAAATTTATCTATATGCAGGTCAGGAAGAAACAGTTAGAACTGGACATGCAACAACAGACTGGTTCCAAATAAGAAAAGGAGTACATCAAGGCTGTATACTGTCACCCTGCTCATTTAACTTTTATGCAGAGTACATCATGAGAAATGCTGGGCTGGAAGAAGCACAAGCTGGAATCAAGATTGCCAGGAGAAATATCAATAACCTCAGATACGCAGATGACACCACCCTTATGACAGAAAGTGAAGAGGAACTAAAAAGCCTCTTGATGAAAGTGAAAGTGGAGAGTGAAAAAGTTAGCTTAAAGCTCAACATTCAGAAAACTAAGGTCATGGCATCTGGTCACATCACTTCATAGGAAATAAATGGGGAAACAGTGGAAACAGTGGCTGACTTTATTTTGGGGGGCTCCAAAATCACTGCAGATGGTGATTGCAGCCATGAAATTAAAAGACGCTGACTCCTTGGAAGGAAAGTTATGACCAACCTAGATAGCATATTCAAAAGCAGAGACATTACTTTGCCAACAAAGGTCCATCTAGCTAAGGCTATGGTTTTTCCAGTGGTCATGTATGGATGTGAGAGTTGGACTGTGAAGAAAGCTGAGCGCTGAAGAATTGATGCTTTTGAACTGTGGTTTTGGTGAAGACTCTTGAGAGTCCCTTGGACTGCAAGGAGATCCAACCAGTCCATTCTGAAGGAGATCAGTCCTGGGTGTTCTTTGGAAGGACTGATGCTAAAGCTGAAACTCCAGTACTTTGGCCACCTC
Source organism: Redunca redunca (assembly GCA_006410935.1). NCBI lineage: Eukaryota > Metazoa > Chordata > Mammalia > Artiodactyla > Bovidae > Redunca > Redunca redunca. The sequence goes on from SJYQ01010605.1 coordinate 1,248,914, forward strand.
ATGCGAAGAGTTGACTCATTGGAAAAGATCCTGATGCTGGGAGGGATTAGAGGCAGAAGCAGAAGGGGACGACAGAGGATGAGATGGCTGGATGGCATCACCAACTCGATGCACATGAGTTTGGGTAAACTCTGGGAGATGGTGATGGACAGGGAGGCCTGGCATGCTGCGATTCAAGGGGTTGCAAAGAGTCAGACTGAGTGATGAACTAACTGAACTGACTGAAGCAGACTTTAAAAGTAAAAAAATAAACAAGATAATTTGAACAGTGAAGTCTGATAAAATAAAATATAATAATGTGATGTCCTTACATGGCTGAGCATGGCAACATAGAAAGAACCTGGGTCCTGACACCAAGGAACACTGAACCAGCCCTCCCTCTGTGACCTCCTTTCTTTGAGGTTCAACACGACTATTTCCACTTTAGTCCCTGCATCCCTTCTCATCAGCACAAAATAGAACAGAGGAAGTTAAAGGACAGGGCCATTACCTTTAAAGACACATCCTCAAAGTTACATATATCACTTACCCTTTTATTCTGCTGTACGTATCACTTATCCTTGTATTCTACTGCACAAAATGTAATTACTTGACCACACATAACTCATTAGTTATATGAGTAAAGTGAAATGTATTCTGTATTCTAGTAGGTCACATGCCTAACCAAGAATTTGAAGTTCAAATACTCCAGAGGAAACGGGTTAATAGATTGGAACAAGTAGCCCTGTGATAGTTACATAGGCAAATTTACTATTCACCTTTGATGAATGAGGAAACTGCAAGAGGGAGAGAAATGACTTGCTAATATGTGGCAGAGCCAGGACTTGCACCTAAGAAATCCAGGTCTCTCTGGTGTATTGAGATAAATACATTAAAATAAACAGAAAAAAAAAAAAAAAAGCAAAAGGAAGAGGCTGAGTGCATTAGTAAAAAAGAGAGGGATACCAATGATAACCTCCTTATTTTGTGCAGCTTAAATTTAGAAGAAATATGTTAAGAAAGAAAAGTCTAACTCCTGGGAGTGAAAGTTTCTTACCTTTCTTCTTTGAAGACTCACCTGCCTCATGAGAAAGACCAAAGATGTGGACAAGATTAATTCTGACAGTAAAGATAGGATGCAATCTTCAAAGTCACTTGGGTACAGAAAGAGAATGGTATGTGGAGAGTGGCAGTTTAGTGCCACTAATTAACCAACTCCTCTCAGCATCAAAACTAAGAAAACTAACTCTTGGCTGGCCCATGAGCTACGAGGATCTCACCCACTTTCTTGATGTACTAAACAGCAAACAGAAGAGCAAATGGAATAAGAGGGTTGAGTTTGCCTTCAAAAAATTTCACCCAGCAATAATTCCAAATGTTCACAACCGTTAATAATGTTTCTATATTATGTATATGTTTTGTGGAAATAGAGGGCTCAGGAAGCTACTGATTTGAGAGTGTTTATGTTTTCGTCCTTTGATCATTGCAAGGCTTGGCATTTTCAAGAACGCAAGCTCATCAAGATGTGAAATCAAGGATAATGGACTGTGTCTCCCACAGGTCCAGGGTGAGGTTGGGGAGGCAAGTGCAGGGAACATAGGTTCAGCGAGGTGGTTTGAGAGCAAAGGCTCTGGGGACAAGGCAGATGAAAGGCAGTCACGATATAACCTCTCATTTCTTTAGTCACTGCACAAGTCTTGCTCATAGCTACAAAATTAAGCAAGTGTTTTCAGTGATTTCTTCTGGAAGCAAACAAGGGCCCAATGGCTGAGCTGATGGGACCAAAATAATCCTCAAGAATCCAAGGGAACCCTAAATAAGTGAACTCAGGAATTCACCCAGATTCACAGGAAGTCATGGTCTTGTAACTTTTGCGTAATTTTAAAACAAAGGTTTCTAAAGCTCTGAGGAATAGAAAATACCCAAGTGACTTGTGGATTGCATCAGAAAGCAAAGCACAAGGTCTATACCGATAAAGGACTCAGGCACTCTGACATTTGGGCACAGGGTGAGAGAGTTAAGCAAGTAACTGCTAGACACTGCATTAAAAATGAAGAGAAGCTGCAAGAAGAAGGTTAAGCAGGAAGGAAGCTAATGTTGTCCACCACCTACAACAAGCTATGTGTACCCTATATTTTCTCTCATTTGATTCTCACAACTGCTCTGAACTAGGTTGCATCCTAATGAAGAAATGTTGAAACTGAAACTCAAAGAAGATAAGCTTGTTTCCAAATGGCACCTTGCTTGGAATGGAGGCGTTGCATGAAGAAGAGTATCTTTTGGTTTCTGACTCAAGGTTCCAACAGAGCCTTGGAAACTCTCGCCCTCCAAAGCCCATGGCCATCACCAGAGGTCAGCCATTCATTCCAGACGACCAAGTCTCCACAATGGTGCGGTAAATCAGAACAATAGGGCCCAGCTCACTCATAAATTGTCCTGCTTCCAGCCAACTCAAGAAAATCCAATCTTCTGGCACTAAAAATTTGAAGAGGTATTCAAGCTCAATTAAGACTTACCAGATTGGCTTGCCCTGGTTCTTTTGAAAAGGAATAAAATGTCAAGGTAAACTGAAGTGCTTAGAGCTGTGGCAGTGTTGTGGCATCAAATCATCCTTGGAGTTCTTTGAGAATACACAGGTCCAGACCTTCCCTTCTTGAAATTCTGATTCATTAGGTTTGAGATCAGACCCAGATAATATGCCTTTATAAAAGCTTCTCATGGGATGCCTCATACATTTCATCGTGAGTCTAATCTTTGCTGCCTCGTGGACTATAACCTATCAGGCTCCTCTGTCCATGAGATTTTCCAGGCAAGAGTGCTGGAGTGGATTGCCATTTCCTTCTCCAGGGGATCTTCCCAACCCAGGAATCAAACCCAGGTTTCCCACTTTGCAGGCAGATGTTTTACCATCTGAGCCACCAGGGAAGCCCCAAAGAAAGCAACTGCATTAGCCCTACTGCATTAATACAAACTAAGGGGCAGGAACAGGCATCCAAATTAATGGGAAATCTGTCTAAAATACTAATAATAAAATTTGACTATATTACTATAGATATTGATCAGAATGGGGGCTAGAACATACAATTTCCTCTCCAACTACCGATAGACCAGAGAAAGCTTTGAGAATAACCTCTCTGTATGTGTTAACTCCCAGATAAGTGTGTGCATGCTAAGTCATTTCAGTCGTGTTCAACTTTGCGACCCCATGGACTGTAGCCCACCAGACTCCTCAGTCTATGGGATTCTCCAGACAAGAATACTGGAGTGGGTTGCCATGCCCTCCTCCAGGGGATCTTCCCAACCACCAAGGTGTTGAACTTGTGTTTCTTAGGTCTCCTGCACTGGCAGATGGATTCTTTACCACTAGGGCCACCTGGGAAGCAGACAAGTAATGATGTTCCTTCTATGACTATCAGAAGAGACAACACTGGTAAATGTAATTTCCTCCCTTGCTGGTGGCTGCTGCTTCCATTGGTAGATCAGACCGTTACTCCTTCATCTGTGATTCTTCACTTGAAGCAGCTCCTGGAGTTTATGGCTGCACAAAGACACCCCCTCCCCAAACATGTAGTCAACGACGCTTCATGATCAACTGGCTGACTCTCCACTCACATCGCCTAGCTCCACTTATGCACGCTCTCAAACAGGAAAGCCACCAAATTATCACACACATCTTACATGGTGATTTGGTGCCAAACCTTTCGCGTGTATATTCCAAAACTCTATCAGAACATAGAAGGGAAACAGCAACAGAAAAAAGTTATTATTATCATGACCATTAAACCAACTGTTACGGTACAGTGGGCAATTTAGGTGCTTTATGCCCATTACCTTATTTAATCATCACAACAGCCTATGAAGTAAGACGATACGCAGAAAGGAGCAGGTGCCAGGTTTGCCAGGGAGGTGGTGTGTGTGTGTCAGTCACCCAGCTGTGTCTGACTCTTTGCCTCCCCACGGACTGTCAGCCACCAGGCTCCTCTGTCCATGGAATTCTCCAGGCAAAAATACTGCAGTGGGTTTGCCATTCCATTCTCCAGGAGCTCTTCCCAACCCAGGGGTCAAACCTCAGTCTCTTGCACTGCAGACAGATTCTTTACCATCTGAGTCAACAGGGAGGTGGGGAGACCCTAATCTTATTCCAGGGGATGGGGGAAGCTGCAGCTTTCCTTAAAAACCCCAGCTTATTCGCCTTCATTCATTAGTGGCACCAACTTCATGCCAAAGTGTCACTTTATGACTGGGGAGTTGAGCCTTCTCTCCCCATTTGTCACTTCATTTCATCCTGCATTTTGCATGAGATATTACTGTCTAAGAATCCAACTATAGTACCTTTAAAGAATTCTCAGACGTCATTAGCATGTAAGTAAAGGACTATCCTATAATCCTGCATCTTCGTTCAGTCAACAATTTCTGGTGAGAGAGTAAGGAGAAGCACCTTCTCAGAGCTTTCCCTTGTAAATGTAAATTATTCATGATGGAGTAAATAATCTTAAACACACTTAGCACAGCCATGGAAATGACAAATCCACCAGGTACACTCCTTAAGATGATTTTTCTACAAACTCCCAGTAAGCTCTGAGAATTTGCCACTTCAGAAGCTCTTATAGAGGAGAAACCGCACGAGGCTAAAGATCGTACAAGTAAAAGAGCCGGCTGGTTCTCCTTTGAAGCAATGGATACATTTCCAATATCTGCTCTTCCCTGTGTCTATCAGTGTATGACGTGGAGGAAAGCCCAACTTGTCATATCGGAGGAGAAACTGAGCCCCTGACAGTCCACTTCAAGGAAGCCTGCCTTCTATACAACTCTAGGTGCCTGCCCTCTCTACACCCTGCCCCATCCTTAGGAGAAGTTGCATCTTCAGGACAGACATCAAGAAGAAAGAAAGATGAGGAAGAGGAGGGTTGCGGTTAAGTCATTCAGTCATGGCTGACTCTTTGTGACCTCAAGGACTTCAGGCTTCCCGGCCCTTCACTCTCTCCTGGCGTCTGCTCAAGCTCATGTCCATGAGTGGATGATGGCATCCGACCACCTCATCCTCTGTTGCCCCCTTCTCCTCCTGCCCTCAATCTTTCCCTGCATCAGGGTCTTTTGCAAGAGAAGGGTGGATGGGGGAAAAGAAAGAGATGGAAGGGAATAAAAAGAGAAGGAGGAGGAGAAAGAAGAAGGGAGATGAACAGACTTTTTCAAGTGCTCATCACTGAAACCCGGACAGCCTCTCTTCAGTTTGGACCATTATCTGGGAATATACAATTATTTAGTTAAAAACTGTTGGGCAAACTATGGAGGAAAGCAAATGACTCTGTACTTTAAGTGTTAAGGAAGACGACTGTTGTGGGGGAAGTTGACAGTATCAACAATTTAAAGCGTTTTCTGACAATATATTGAAGGGCCAATTACTCCCTGATATGGCACTACTGATTTGAACTTGTCAGTCTGATGGAAAGCCATTCTTTCACAGTTTGCATTTTTGCTTTCTTGACAGATGAAATCTGGTTCCAGAGTTTCTGTAAACAAGGGAACGCATGATCTGAGCGCCATCTCCCTCCCAGTAATGCAACACTTGTTTGACTGCTTTTTTTTACTTATTTTAAAGGATGAGCTTTCTGAAAGAACATCCTTCAAAAATGACTGACTATATACACTGGAAAGAGTTGTTAACAACTGGACATTTTTCTTACAGGGGATGAAATAAAACATAAACATCACATAACTAGACTTGCCATTTTTATTTTCTAACTACATCTTTTCAGCTTTGATATATGTGAAAGGAGAGTTAAAAGTTTGGAGAATATTTTATTTTAGTTACATAAACATATATAGGGATACACATATGTGTTTCTCTACAGACATATTTTATATAAATGTATATATGTATGTATGCATGTGTGTGTATATATGCATGTATGCCTGAATATGTGTGTAACAAGTAATAAATAAATAATAATAAAGTAATAAATAAGTCTTTATTATTTAGAGTGTCTTTTAAAGGAGAAATATATCTATTTAGGGAATCAGAATTATGGTCCTCCCCATCTTTATTTGATTTTTAATCTCATTTATATTATAAATACTGCTGTTGTTTAGTCACTCAGTTGTGTACACATCTTTGGAACCCCATGAACTGTATCCCACCAGGCTCCTCTGTCCATGGGATTTCCCAGGAACCCACGAGTGGGTTGCCATTTCCTTCTCCAGGGGATCTTCCCAACCCAGGGATCGAGGCTGCCTCTCCTGTTTGGCAGGTGGTGGTTTCTGTGTATAGAAAGAGATTGGTTGTAAGGAATTGGCTCATGCAATTGTGGAGGCTGACAAGACCCAAGATCCACAGGTTGAGTCAGCAAGCGGGAGACCCAGGAGGACCAATGATGTGGTTCCAATCTAAGTCTGAAAGTCGAAGAGCCAGGGGACCCGATAGTATACACTTTCAGCCCAAAGCCGGGCAGCCTTCAAAGTCATGATGTTCCAGTTCAGTCACCCTTTACCTTTCTCTCTCTCTCTCTCTCTCTCTCTCTCTCTCACACACACACACACACACACACAAACACACCACCTAGCAAAGGTAGCTCTTTTTCTATGCATGCTTTATAGCACCAACTACATTAGCTACTTTACTGAACCCTCTTTATTCATGATCTTGTGTAGTCCTCATAGCAACTGTGATTTAGGAACTTATTATTCCCTCTTCGGGCTTTCTTGGGAGCTAAAATGGTAAAGAATTGCCTGCAATTCAGAAGAGCTGGGTTCAGTGCCTAGGTTGGGAAGATCCCCTGGGGAAGGGTATGGCCACCCACTCCAGTATTCTTGCCTGGAGAATCCCATGAACAGAGGAGGCTGGTGGGTTACAGTTCATGGGGTCGCAAGGAGTCAGACACGACTGAGCAACTAACACCACTTCTTCTTTAAAAATGAAGAAATGAGGTCTGGGAGGTTTGTCTGAGGTCACAAGCGGTAAATTCGGAAACAGCACCCACACTTTCTCCATAATGCTTTTCCCAGGCAGCCAGTTCATTGATTAACTTCACTCCATGCAAGTTTATTGAACACTTAGTTCAGTTGCTCAGTCATGTCCAACTCTTTGAGACCCCATACTGCAGCACACCATGGCCTCCCTGTCCATCACCAACTCCCAGAGTTGACTCAAACTCATGTCCACTGAGGCAGTGATGCCATCCAACCATCTCGTCCTCTGTCATCCCCTTCTCCTCCCACCTTCAACATCTTGGAAAGTGAAGTCAAGTGGGCCTTAGAAAGCACCACTACAAACAAAGCTAGTAGAGGTGATGGAATTCCAGTTGAGCTGTTTCAAATCCTGAAAGATGATGCTGTGAAAGTGCTGCACTCAATATGCCAGCAAATTTGGAAAACTTAGCAGTGGCCACAGGACTGGAAAAGGTCAGTTTTCATTCCAATCCCAAAGAAAGACAATGCCAAAGAATGCTCAAACTACCACACAATTGCACTCATCTCACATGCTAGTAAACTAATGCTCAAAATTCTCCAAGCCAGGCTTCAGCAGTACATGAACCATGAACTCCCTGATGTTCAAGCTGGTTTTAGAAAAGGCAGAGGAACCAGAGATCAAATTTTCAACATCCGCTGGATCATGGAAAAGGCAAGAGAGTTCCAGAAAAACATCTATTTCTGCTTTATTGACTATGCCAAAGCCTTTGACTGTGTGGATCACAATAAACTGTGGAAAGTTCTGAAAGAGATGGGAATACCAGACCACCTAACCTACCTCTTGAGAAATCTGTATGCAGTTCAGGAAGCAACAGTTAGAACTGGACATGGAACAACAGACTGGTTCCAAATAGGAAAAGGAGTACATCAAAGCTGTATATTGTCACCCTGCTTATTTAACTGCTATGCAGAGTACACCATGAAAAGCACTGGTCTGGAAGAAGCACAAGCTGTAATCAAGATTGCCGGGACAAATATCAATAACCTCAGATATGCAGATGACACCACCCTTATGGCAGAAAGTGAAGAGGAACTAAAAAGCCTCTTGATGAAAGTGAAAGAGGAGAGTGGAAAAGTTGGCTTAAAGCTCAACATTCAGAAAATGAAGATCATGGCATCCAGTCCCATCACTTCATGGGAAATAGATGGGGAAACAGTGGAAACAGTGTCAGACTTTATTTCTTTGGGCTCCAAAATCACTGCAGATGGTGACTGCAGCCATGAAATTATAAGACGTTTACTCCTTGGAAGAAAAGTTATGACCAACCTAGATAGTATATTCAAAAGGAGAGACATTACTTTGCCAACAAAAGTCTATCTAGTCAAGGCTATGGTATTTCCAGTGGGCATGTATGGATGTGAGAGTTGGACTGTGAAGAAGGCTGAGCACCAAAGAATTGATGCTTTTGAACTGTGGTGTTGGAGAAGACTCTTGAGAGTCCCTTGGACTGCAAGGAGATCCAACCAGTCCATGCTGAAGGAGATCAACCCTGGGATTTCTTTGGAAGGAATGATGCTAAAGCTGAAACTCCAGTACTTTGGCCACCTCACGAGAAGAGTTGACTCATTGGAAAAGACTCTGATGCTGGGAGGGATTGGGGGCAGGAGGAGAAGGGGACGACAGAGGATGAGATGGCTGGATGGCATCACGGACTCGATGGACGTGAGTCTGAGTGAACTCCGGGAGATGGTGATGGACAGGGAGGCCTGGCGTGCTGCACTTCATGGGGTCGCAAAGAGTCGAACATGACTGAGGGACTGAACTGAACTGAACTGAACTGTGCTGGGAAAGAGCAATCACTATGTTGCCATCTGAGGTCCAGTGCTGGGTTTGCAGTGGAGAATGGAAGAAGTAATGCCCTGACCATCACAGAGGCTACACTGTACTACATGCATTCTTTACAGCAGCAGTCCCCAACTATTTAAGCACCAGTTTCCTGGAACATGATTTTTCCACAGACAGGGGGAGGAGAGGATGGTTTGGGGAAGATTCAAGAGCATTACATTTAATGTACCCCTATGAGAATCCCTAAGGGCTTCCCTGGTGGCTCAGAGGTTAAAGCGTCTGCCTCCAATGTGGGAGACCTGGGTTCAATCCCTGGGTCGGGAAGATCCCCTGAAGAAGGAAATGGCAACCCACTCCATTATTCTTGCCTGAAGAATCCCATGGACAGAGGAGCCTGGTAGGCTACAGTCCATGGGGTCGCAAAGAGTCAGACACGACTGAGCAACTTCACCTCACCTCACCTGATGAGAATCCCTGGTGGCTCAGATGGTAGAGAATCTGCCTGCAGTGCAGGAAACCCGGGTTCAACTCCTGGGTCGGGAAGATCCCCTGGAAAAAGGAATGGTAGCTAAGGATCTGTGTGGCCCTCTACAAGTTAAAAGCTATTTTTGTGGCAAAAAAGAAAATCTTACTCTTTTTATATATACAACACAGATATCGCTGGCAAAGGAGCTACTCCACGTTCAAGGTCAAGAGGGGCAGCAGTGAGAAGATACCCCTTGTCCAAGGTAAGGAGCAGCAGCTGAGCTTTACTGGAACAGCTGTGAAGAGATACCCCATGTCCAAGGTAAGAGAAACCCAAGTAAGACAGTAGGTGTTCTGAGAGGGCATCAGAGGGCTGACACACTGAAACCATAATCACAGAAATGAGTCAATCTAATCACATAGACCATAGACTTGTCTAACTTAATAAAACTAAGCCATGCCATGTGCGGCCACCCAAGACGGGCAGGTCATGGTTGGAGAGGTCTGACAGACTGTGGTCCACTGGAGAAGGGAATGCCAAACCACTTGAGTATTCTTGCCTTGAGAACCCCATGAACAGTATGATAAGGCAAAATGATAGGATACTGAAGGAGGAACTCCCCAGGTTGGTAGCTGCCCAATATGCTACTGGAGGTCAGTGGAGAAATAACTCCAAAAAGAATGAAGGGATGGAGCCAAAGCAAAAACAATACCCAGCTGTGGATGTGACTGGTGATAGAAGCAAGATCCAATGCTATAAAGAGCGATATTGCATAGGAACCTGGAATGTCAGGTCCATGAATCAAGGCAAATTGGAAGTGGTCGAACAGGAAATGGCAAGAGTGAACGTCGACATTCTAGGAATCAGCAAACTAAAATGGACTGGAATGGGTGAATTTAACTCAGATGACCATTATATCTACTACTGCGGGCAGGAATCCCTCAGAAGAAATGGAGTAGCCATCATGGTCAACAGAAGAGTCCGAAATGCAGTACTTGGATGCAATCTCACAAACGACAGAATGATCTCTGTTCGTCTCCAAGGCAAACCATTCAATATCACAGTAATCCAAGTATATGCCCCAACCAGTAACGCTGAAGAAGCTGAAGTTGAAAAGTTCTATGAAGACCTATAAGACCTCTTAGAACTAACACCCCAAAAAGATGTCCTTTTCATTATAGGGGACTGGAATGCAAAAGTAAGAAGTCAAGAAACACCTGGATTAACAGGCAAATTTGGCCTTGGAATATGCAATGAAGCGGGATAAAGGCTAATACAGTTTTGCCAAGAGAACACACAGGTCATAGCAAACACCCTCTTCCAACAACACAAGAGAAGACTCTACACATGGACATAACCAGATGGTCAACACTGAAATCAGATTGATTATATTCTCTACAGCCAAAGATGGAGAAGCTCTATACAGTTAACAAAAACAAGACCAGAAGCTGACTGTGGCTCAGATCATGAACTCCTATTGCCAAATTCAGACTGAAATTGAAGAAAGTAGGGAAAACCACTAGACCATTCAGGTATGACCTAAATCAAATCACTTATGATTATACAGTGGAAGTGAGAAATAGATTTAAGGGCCTAGATCTGATAGAGAGAGTGCCTGATGAACTATGGAATGAGGTTCCTGACATTGTACAGGAGACAGGGATCAAGACCATCTCCATGGAAAAGAAATGCAAAAAAGCAAAATGGCTGTCTGGG
>SJYQ01010605.1:1261899-1342254 GCA_006410935.1 Redunca redunca
CTGACTTTATTTCTTTGGGCTCCAAAATCACTGCAGATGGTGACTGCAGCCATGAAATTAAAAGACGCTGACTCCTTGGAAGGAAAGTTATGACCAAGCTAGACAGCATATTGAAAACCAGAGACATTACTTTGCCAACAAAAGTCTATCTAGTCAAGGCTATGGTTTTCCCAGTGGTCATGTATGGATGTGAGAGTTGGACTGTGAAGAAGGCTGAGCACTGAAGAATTGATGCGTTGGAACTGTGGTGTTGGAGAAGACTCTTGAGAGTCCCTTGGACTGCAAGGAGATCCAACCAGTCCATTCTGAAGGAGATCAACCCTGGGTGTTCTTTGGAAGGAATGATGCCAAAGCTGAAACTCCAGTACTTTGGCCACCTGATGCTAAGGGTTGACACATTGGAAAAGACTCTGATGCTGGGAGGGATTGGGGGCAGGAGGAGAAGGGGACGACAGAGGATGAGATGGCTGGATGGCATCACCAACTTGATGGACGTGAGTTTGAGTGAACTTTGGGAGTTGGTGATGGACAGGGAGGCCTGGCGTGCTGCAATTCATGGGGTCGCAAAGAGTTGGACACGACTGAGCGACTGAACTGAACTGAACTGATTGAATGAGTGCCACCCCCCAACACAATGAACGGTAACCGCTTTTACTCAAAGTTCACTGATTGATACCTTAATCTCATCAAAATCTATCCAGTGCAGAATAGTCCGTGACCTAATATCCAGGCACCATAATCCAGCCAAGTGGGCATATAAAGTAATCGTTACACTCTGTCTCGGTATTTTGAAGGATGGAGAGAGAGCAGTTTGGTTGAGGAGGAGCTAGGAGGGACATGGTGCAGGGTGAAGCAGCAAGGGCAGCAAAGGCTGCCTGAGGGGCTCCGCAGTCATAATGAGGGTTGGAACCAGAGCCCGCAGGTGACGGAAAACCGCCGGAGGCTTCCACGGGAGGGGGTGAGCTGATTTACTTTGTCGTCACTGTAAATGTTATTAAGAACCACTGATGGGACAGATGAATGGAGAAAGAAGTTGTGGTACATATATAGATAAGGGAATATTACTCAGCCATAAAATGGTATGAATTTGAGTCAGCTGAAGTGAGGTAGGTAAACCTAGAGCCTGTTACACAGAGTGAATTAAGTCAGAAACAAAAGCCCGAGCATCATCAGTTCAGTTCAGTTCAGTTCCGTCGCTCAGTCGTGTCCGACTCTTTGCGACCCCATGCATTGCAGCACGCCAGGCCTCCCTGTCCATCACCAACTCCCGGAGTTCACCCAAACTCATGTCCATCGAGTCCGTGATGCCATCCAGCCATCTCATCCTCTGTCGTCCCCTTCTCCTCCTGCGCCCAATCCCTCCCAGCATCAGAGTCTTTTCCAATAAGTCAACTCTTCGCATGAGGTGGCCAAACTATTGGAGTTTCAGCTTTAGCATCAGTCCTTCCAATGAACACCTTGGACTGATCTCCTTCAGAATGGACTGGTTGGATCTCCTTGCAGTCCAAGGGACTCTCAAGAGTCTTCTCCAACACCACAGTTTAAAAGCATCAATTCGGTGCTCAGCTTTCTTCACAGTCCAACTCTCACATCCATACATGACCACAGGAAAAACCATAGCCTTGATTAGACGGACCTTAGGCGGCAAAGTAATGACTCTGCTTTTCAATATGCTGTCTAGCTTGGTCATAACTTTCCTTCCAAGGAGTAAGCGTCTTTTAATTTCATGGCTGCAATCACCATCTGCAGTGATTTTGGAGCCCAAAGAAATAAAGTCAGCCACTGTTTCCAGTTTCCCCATCTATTTCCCATGAAGTGATGGGACCAGATGCCATGATCTTTGTTTTCTGAATGTTGAGCTTTATGCCAACTTTTTCACTCTCCTCTTTCACTTTCATCAAGAGGCTGTTTAGTTCCTCTTCACTTTCTGCCATAAGGGTGGTGTCATCTGCAAATCTGAGGTGATTGATATTTCTCCCAGCAGTCTGATTTTAGCTTGTGCTTCCCCCAGCCCAGTGTTTCTCATAATCCCTTAAATAACCCCATATACCATGTTAATATTTACTTTATATATCACATCTAATAGTTGTCTGCTTCCCTAAAAGAAAACAAAGCAGCAGTTTAAATACAAAAAAAAAAAAAAAAAAAATTAAAAGCAGCACTGATGCCAAGTAATGACAGCAGATGTGAGAGAGCAAGCTCAGCCTCCAGGACAGACTTTGTGATGATTTGGACTAGAATAATAGACTTGTGGGGAGAAATGCTTGGGTCCCATATATACTTAGGTAAAGACTAGCCGGGATTCGTTGGTAGATTTGGTGTGTAAGTTTGAAAGGGAGAATCAAGTTTATCCTCATATTCCTGGAGTTCTTCAAGAATTCCTGCACCACCACTGTCTCAGTGAAGCTCTCCCTGATTCCACCCACTCCTGGTCACGCAGCTCTGGCAACCCTAACTTCCAGTCTTTTGCACGTCTTTCTCCTGTCTGCCTTCTCCACTGGCTCATTACGGCCTCAACTTACTTACCTTTGTATAACTGATTAGCACTGACCCAGATTCTCATTAACTGCCAAGTGAATGTGTGGCCGTGGAAAGCAGACAGAATTAGGAGTCCTAATTCCATCTTTAACCTTTACTAGGGGCCTAGCAATCATCTAACGTTCACTTTGCCATCACTGAGCTTCAGTTCCTTCCTTCTTTGGAAAAGTTAATTCCTGCTATGGGTAACTTTCTGTGGCTGCTGTATCACATAAAATAATACATGTGAAATGTACAGAAAGAAGTACGCTATGTAGAAAAAAATTGATATTTCATCATTTTAAAAATAAGCCAACAATATTATGGATGCATAACAGTCTTTCATTTCAACTTATTACATGGATAAGACATTAATTTCATGCTTTACAAGGAGCATTCTCTACTGTGTATAAAAGCCATTGAGAAAAATAAGGATCAGAGTAACTGGGATTTTTCAAAGTGATAAAATGCACACAAATATAAAAAGGGTGAAAGCAGCAAATATGGTCTACTATTTCTGTTCATTAGGAACTATTCTATTTCTGTTAAAACCAGGAGAGATGCTCTAAAAGTACTTAAGTAGAGGACAATCTTGTTCCTATGTATATATATGTTGATCTTATATACATAGTGTTCAAGAGGTATTCTGTCTTGTTTGATTTCAGTTACATATCACGATGTGATCAAAAATAGATCTATTTCTATTTTGAAATTTGAAAGATAAACCATATAATTTTCAAAAAGAAACAGGTCAATACCAGAGTTTGGACTCATAATTAACATTACTAATTCTCTGTCCCAAAATCTGATCATGAACATTATTCATTATAAAATTTGAAAAACACAGTTGCATCTAGGCTGCCCTATTTTAAAGTTAGACCACACACACACAAAAAAATGACACAAAAATTGAGAATTGGAGATGAAATCTAAGAATATTTTATTTCTCTGTATCTCTGCTCTTATTGGTAGTAAGAATTATCTAAAGGGAATATTTCTACAAGTTTTCTTTCTGAACAAGGCATATCTTCTGGGTAATGTCTCTCTATATATATACTCATGATATGGGTGTGTAACCTACTATTGATTTAGCATTTACTGACTTCCCTGGTGGCTCAGATGGTAAAGCATCTGCCTACAGTTCAGGAGACCCAGGTTCAATCCCTGGGTTGGGAAGATCTCCTGGAGAAGGAAATGGCAACCCACTCCAGTATTCTTGTCTGGAAAATCCGCCATCCAACCATCTTATCCTCTGTCGTCCCCTTCTCCTCCTGCCTTCAGTCTTTCCCAGCATCAGGGTCTTTTCAAATGAGTCAGTTCTTAGCATCAGGTGGCCACAGTTTTGGAGCTTCAGCATCAGTCCTTCCAATGAATATTCAGGACTGATTTCGTTTAGGATGGACTGGTTGGATCGTCTTGCAGTCCAAGGGACTCTCAAGAGTCTTCTCCAACACCACAGTTCAAAAGCATCAATTCTTCGGTGCTCAGCTTTCTTTATAGTCCAACTCTCACATCCATACATAACCACTGGAAAAACCATAGCCTTGACTAGACGGACTTTTGTTGGCAAAGCAATGTCTCTGCTTTTGAATATGCTGCCCAGGTTTGTCATAACTTTTCTTCCAAGGGGCAAGTGCCTTTTACTTTCATGGCTGCAATCACCATCTGCAGTGATTTTGGAGCCCCCAAAAATAAAGTCTCTCACTGTTTCCACTGTTTCCCCATCTATTTGCCATGAAGTGATGTGACCGGATTCTATGATCTTAGATTTCTGAATGTTGAGCTTTAACCCAACATTTTCACTCTCCTCTTTCACCCCCATCAAGAGGCTTTTTAGTTCCTCTTCACTTTCTGCCATAGGAGTGGTGTCATCTGCATATCTGAGGTTATTGATATTTCTCCCAGCAATCTTGATTCCAGCTGGTGCTTCATCCAGCCCACCATTTCATTTATTCATACAAGTTAAATAAGCAGGGTGACAATGTACTGTCTTGATGTACTCCTTTCCCAATTTCAAACCAGTCCTTTGTTTCATGTGCAGTTTTAAATGTTGCTTCTTGACCTGCATACATGTTTCACAGGAGGCAGGTAAGGTGGTCTGGTATTCCCATCACTTCAAGAATTTTTCACAGCTTGTTGTGATCTACACACTCAAAGGATTTAGTGTAGTCTTTGAGACAGAAGTAGATGTTTTTCTGGAATTCTCTTGCTTTTGCAATGATCAAATAGATGTTGGCAATTTGATCTCTGGCACCTCTGCCTTTTCTAAATCCAGTTTGAATATCTGGAAGTTCTCAGTTCACATACTTGGAGAAGTTTAAGCATACAATGGAGAATTTTGAGCATTACTTTGTTAGCATGTGAGATGAGTACAATTGTGCAGTAGTTTGAGCATTCTTTGGCATTGCCTTTCTTAGGGACTGGAATGAACACTTACCTTTTCCAGTCCTGTGGCCACTGCTGGGTTTTCCAAATTTGCTGGTGTACTGAATGCAGCACTTTCACAGCATCATCTTCCAGGATTTGAAATAGCTCAGCTGGAATTCCATCACCTCCACTAGCTTTGTTCATAGAGATGCTTCCTAAGGCCCACTTGACTTCGCACTCCAGGATGTCTGGCTCAGGGTGAGTGATCACACCATCGTGGTTATCTGGGTCACGAAGATCTTTTTTGTATAGTTCTTCTGTGGAGTCTTGCCACCTTTTCTTAATACCTTCTGCTTCTGTTAGGTCCATACCATTCCTATCCTTCATTGTGCCCATCCACATATATATATTATATATTTTATAATACTCTGATCAATCTAAAAGAAATTTTTAAAAAGTTAAAATGTGTTGTGAGTAGGATGCTTGAGCAGTTTCTTATCAACTACCATTTCATTTCACATCTGGAAGATATGTCTTCTGTTTATCTTGTTTGAAATCACTGTGCTGAATAAGTTTGGAGGTAGTAATTGATTAAAAAAAAAAACTAGAATGCCATTACCAACTCTAGGTTTTACTTCCAATTTTATCTTATGAAACCAGAATCAAACTTCTGGTTTGAGCAATAAAATTAATTAATCCTTCTGTATTCTCTTAAGCACAATTATAACACTAACACAGAACAAAATTTTTCTGATTATTTCTTGCAGCACAGTTTCAAAATTATAATAGATGTTGTGTTCTTTTTTTCATTTTTATTTTTTTAATTAATTTTTTTATTTTACTTTACAATACTGTTTTGGTTTTGTTGTGTTCTTTTTTAAAGTCATAGGACTACCTAGCAAATTAAAAATCTTGTGCATTTCTCTTTTTGTCGAAAGAGTAGAATCACTATCGCTATTATTTGGTTTGCAAATATTATTATTTTACTTAGCAATTTGGAAAGCCAGTCAACAACAGACATACAAAAATTAATTGCAAGCACATTTTATTTTCTTGTGCTTTGCAGATACTGCTCTTAACAAATTGTTTGTGGCAACCTTGTGTGAAGCAAGATCACTGGCACTGTTTTTCTAACAGTGTTTGTTTCCTTTGTACTTCTGTGCCACATTTTGATAATTCTTATAACAATTCAACCTTTTTCAATATTATTATATTTGTTATAATGACTTATGATCAGTAATCTTTGATGTTACTATTGCAAACATATTTAACTCACTGAAGGGTCGGATGATGGTTAGATACTTTTAGCAATAAAAAAATTTAATTAAGGTATGTACATTGTTATTTTAGGTATCGTGCTACTGTACACTTAGCAGGCTATAATATACACATAAGTTTAAAATGCATTGGGAAACCAAAAATACTGTGTGACTCACATTATCATAGTATTTGCTTTATTGTGATGACTTGGAGCTGACAGACTTTCTTTCCTTGGGCTCCAAAATCACTGCAGATGGTGACTGCAGCCATGAAATTAAAAAACACTTGCTCCTTCAAAGAAAAGCTATGACAAACCTAGACAGCATATTAAAAAGCAAAGATATTACTTTGCCAGCAAAGGCCTGTATAGTCAAAGCTATGGTTTCTCCAGTGGTCATGTATGGATATGAGAGTTGGACTATAAAGAAAGCTGAGCACCGAAGAATTGATGCTTTTGAACTGTGGTGTTGGAGAAGACTCTTGAGAGCTCCTTGGACTGCAAGACGATCCAACCAGTCAATCCTAAAGGAAATCAGTCCTGAATATTCATTGGAAAGGTTGATGCTAAAGCTCCAAAATTTTGGCCACCTGATGCTAAGAACTGACTGATTTGAAAAGACCCTGATGCTGGGAAAGATTGAATGCGGGAGGAGAAGGGGACAACAGAGGATGAGATGGTTGGATGGCATCACCGATTCAATGGACATGAGTTTAAGCAAGCTCTAGGAATTGGTGATGGACAGGGAAGCCTGGCGTGCTGCAGTCCATGGGGTTGCAAAGAGTCAGACACGATTGAGCAACTGAACTGAACTGAACTGAACTGGAACTGAACCTTCCCAGTGTCATAGGTCTGAATGCGCATGGTGCTGAAGTCATATTCTATAAGACAATAAAGCCAGGCAGTCCTGTTGCAGTGTAGGTTTGTCTCTCATGCTGTGTGAACTTTGCAACCAGCCAATTAATCCCAAACCACAATTCAAAAGTGAAGTGTGAAAACTAACATAGGGAGTTGTCTGACTCTGCAAACAGGTAAAAATACACATTGTGTATGTTTTAAATATAGTACATACGTATATGTAGTTGTGTTCATATACACACAGAGAGAAACACATTCTGGGTATAGTTTTATTCATCCATTCGTTTCCTAAATAGCTATGGAGTGTTTGTTAAATGTCAGCACATCTGTCAGTAAGTTATTGCTGCAAAAGTGTAAACCACAAAAAAGTAATCATTAAAATTATAGTCACTGACTATTACAATGTGAGTGTCTCTAGATCACTGGGAGGTCTACTGCCGTAGGCCGGGTCAGCCACCCTCCTCCTGGGTCTGTGGGCTGGTTGCCTCCTTTGTGCACCTGTAGAGAAGCTGATGGCTCAGGACACCAACAAAGGGACAAGGTGGACAGGGCTGCACCACAACCCGTGGGGCTGAAGCTCAGAACAGGCAGCCATTCCCTCTGCCTCACTCCAGGGGCTGAAGCCAATGATGTGGTGTTGGGAAACAGATTCCACCTCTCTAGTGAGAGGAACTACAAAGTCAGCAGACTCGGGGTATGGACGCAGAGACTCAAGAATTAAGGTCATGGATGCCATCAACTACACGTGCTAGCGGCAGGAATTCTCTTAGTTGTAGAAGTCCTGAGGAGGGATCTAAAGAAGCATAACAATAACCTGGAGGGAAGAACACTTTAAAATCTTCATTAAAAATCACAGTAGTGGGACTTCCCTGGTGGTCAAGTGGCTGACTCCCCGCTCCCAGGGCAGAGGGCCCAGGTTCGATCCCCAGTCGGAGAACTAGATCCCACGTCCCGTGACTAAGGGTTCATGTGCTGCAACAAAAATCAAAGATCCCGTGTGCCTCAACTAAGACCCAGTCGCAAATACATAAAAGAGAATAAACATTAAAAAGAGCATTTATTAAGAAAATAATAATATCAAAAGACATGGTTCCGGATCCAACACAGCTGACAAATCGTCCTGTGTTTACGGGTGGGAAGAGTCTCTCCTGAGGTAGGACACTGGGAGAGAAAGGGAGGAATCCTTCGTTCCCCTTTCATGCCAGATCCGTGAGTTGCAGAGCAGTGCAGAAAAGTGGGGTGCTTGGAAACAGGCAAAGCTTGCATTCAGGGGCATCTCCCCCACCTCCTACTCATTGTTTACACCCATTTAGGATGATAGAGACATTACTCTGCCGACTAAGGTCCGTCTAGTCAAGGCTATGGTTTTTCCAGTAGTCATGTATGGATGTGAGAGTTGGACTGTGAAGAAGGCTGAGCGCCGAAGAATTGATGCATTTGAACTGTGGTGGTGGAGAAGACTCTTGAGAGTCCCTTGGACTGCAAGGAGATCCAACCAGTCCATTCTGAAGGAGATCAGCCCTGGGATTTCTTTGGAAGGATTGATGCTGAAGCTGAAACTCCAGTACTTTGGCCACCTCATGCGAAGAGTTGACTCATTGGAAAAGACTCTGATGCTGGAAGGGATTGGGGGCAGGAGGAGAACGGGACGACAGAGGATGAGATGGCTGGATGGCATCACTGACTTGATGGACGCGAGTCTAAGTGAACTCTAGGAGATGGTGATGGACAGGGAGGCCTGGCGTGCTGCGATTCATGGGGTCACAAAGAGTTGGACACGACTGAACGACTGAACTGAACTGAACTGAGGATGATAGAAGTACTTCCTGAACTTCTGTCATGATTTTTCTCTATATTTGAAAAAAAAAAAAAACGAAAATCTGATCCCACGCAGAGAATTCTCATATAGTGATCACAAAGATCTTTATCCATTTTAGGAACTTGACAGCTGATACAACAGAATGTAAATCCACATTCTTCTAGGATGAAACCCACCATACTTCAATCCTCCTTCCTCACCTTCTGCTTAGGCTGAGCTCCTCTCGAGGGAAGCTGCTGGGGACCGCCAGTCCCTGACTTCCCTTACATGCAAAAGATGCCCCCCAGGATACCGCCTTCAGCTCCTGCCATAAAGCTTTGCTGTGTGCCACTCGACTTCAGATGAGCCACGAACCATTACTACATCCTCAAGAAGCAGAAGGACTTGGGCTGTTGGGCAGGGCACCCGCTGAAATCCTAGAAGAAACAGCATGAGTGGTCTTTTAGCAGATTAACGGCTGTGTGCATCTTGGAAACAGCTGTCACTTTGTGCTCAGGGAGTGATTCCAGAATATGAAGCCTGAATGTTAGGGTATTGAAGTCAGAGGTTGTCAAAAAAAAAAAAAAAAAAGATAAGCAAGTTAGTTTCTGATCAGAGTGAAAATAACTTACAGTAAATTGATACAACCCTTCTGGGTAGAAGTGTTTACTTGGTGATTCAACATTCAGTTGTGAGTCTGCCAAGAATGGGTTTTTTGTTTGGTATTTCTTTGCATTTTTCCAGCCTTGTGTGTTTGGTGTGTGTTTTAATATCTAAATTTAAAGATGCACGTGACATCCACTTACATGGAAAAGGCTTACCAGCTGGCCCTCTTAGCTATCAAATGCAAATATGAAAATTCAGCACAGCACACTTCTGATATTATAATTGGCGAGTGTGGAAAATGAATTCTGACTGAAGTTATCTGTAGCTCCAACAGAAGTTGATAAAGTATTTAATAGACTTTTACTACAGTTTCTGAGGCCCAAATCACGAAAAAGCAGCTTGCCATGCAAACCATTCCCTAACTCTCCATCGGCAGGGCAAGGCTTCCAAGAAAAAGATTCACTGTGCTTTTTCCAGTGGAGTTGAGCTCATTTATAGTTCCAAGGAGAGGATCTTGCAGCTAACAGCTTTTGCTAATGGTTCCTCAGTAGAGAGACAGGGCTCAATAGATAGAGCCAAAAGGAATCTTGTAAAAGCAGGCAAGATGTTAAGAAGTGGTATAGAAAGCTCTTTAATGACAGAAACGTGTATTAAGTAAATCCTCTGCATTCTGCTAGAGAAAAAGGAGCAAGGCACATTTTAATTAGGGCCCTAGGCTTCCCTGGAGGTCCAGTGGTGAAGAGTCCTCCTTGCTATTCAAGGGACACCGGTTCGATCCTTGGTCTGGGAAGATCCCACGTGCTACAGAACAACTAAGCCCGTATGTCGCTACTATTGAACCCACGCTCTCGAATCCGCATGCCTAGAACCTGTGCTCTGCAGCAGAAGAAGCCAGTGCAGTGAGAAACCCAAGAACTGCAAGAAATAGTAGAGAAAGCCCGCATGCATCAGAAAGACCCACCACAGCCAAAAAACAAATAAATAAATCTTAAAAAAAGGAAAAAAAAATGTGTGCCCAAGAATTCGGATATGAGAAAATGCAAGGAAAAAGAAATTTTCTCTACTAAAGGGTTGTTCCCATTGCAGTTGGTTTGACTATAAATTCATATAATTTCAAGACTGTATTTTATGCTACTGATTAATAGAATAATGTCCCTCTACCCCCAAAGGTGTTCATGTCCTAATCTCCAAACTTGTGAATTTGTTGCCTTAAATGAGATTAGGGTTAAGTACCTTGAGATGGGAAGATGATCCTGGGTTATCTGAGTGGGCCTAATCTAATCATACTTGTATCAGAGCACTCACTTTTAGAGCAGAAAATTGGCAGGCTGGAGATCTGTGATGAGGGGTAAATGGTCAGAGAGGTACTGTGGCCGTGAAGACTGCTTTGTGCGCTAGGGCTGCCATGACAAAATACCCCAGACTGAGTGGCTGAAACAACCTTTCCTCTCAAGTTCTGGAGGCTGGAAGTCCAAGATAAAGGTGTCAGCTGGTTTCTCACGAGGCCTCCCTTCATGGCTTGCTGGTAGCCCCCTCCTCCCTGCGTCCTCACGTGCCTTTCTTGTGATAAGACATCACCCTGATATCTTGTAAGGGCTTCAGCTAGTAAACGAGCTGCCTGCAGTGCCAGATCCCCGAGTTCACTTGCTGGGTCGGAAGGATCCCCTGGAGAAGGGAATGGCAACCCACTCCAGTATTCTCGCCCAGAGAATTCCACGGACAGAGGAGCCTGGTGGTCTGCAGTCGCAAAGAGTAAGACACGATTGAGCAAACCCACACTTTCACTCACACTTTCTTCTACAGACCCCAGTCGTGGACACTTTGAGGTGTCTTGCAGGCAGTGAGTGAAGCTCCATTGTGCGCTGTGTCTTCCCACTGGTTTTCACACCGGTATCAGTTTTGGAATTTGCTTTTTGATTCTTCTAGATGTTTGTAGCTCAACTGGCTTCTCATACGAAACGTTAACAAAACCCTTGGTGTTTCTGAAGAGTGCCAGAGTTAGACTGTTCTGTCCTGCCACACATGCATTCACCTCCTGTTTCTATTTTCTGGCCGGGTTTCATTTGTTAAACAATTCAAGACCTGTTTAATGTCTTTGCAGGTATTCCCATCTGCAGCAATTCTATCTCCTGGTTCAATTTGTTACCTGACAAGCCAGCAGAAAGATTGGGAGAGACCCAAACCAGATTAAATAATTTCTTTGGTTATTTTTCTTTCCAGTACATCACTAGTCATTCCATTTTGAAATATTAACCTCATATTAATATGCTGTATGTTTAAAGCTAAAATTGTATTTTTAATATGCTACTGCTGGCCAGTAATAGAAACTTCATAGGAAACAGGGACAGTGAAGGCTTCTCAAGTACAAATTCTTATCTGCATATGTTGTCAGAATCCAGCTGATGAAATTTGTCCCCCTACTCCTTACCTTTTAAAAATAACTTTTTTCCCCCAAATGTGTACCCTGCACTCTCCTTCCTGATTTGTCAGAGTGATGGACTGCAGATTATAAAATTAATGGATGCCTCCCTTTTTCCATTCTCTCACCAGATGAACTGGGCAAACACAACAGTTTTGAGAAACTGATGTATTTTATTGTCCAGATAAAAGGGGGATCTTCTTGTCAAAAATTTTTTGCAACAGGAATTCCTTCCAGGGTGAGATCATCGTGTGTATTTATCTTAATCAGTCCTCTACCTTAGTAGGCAAATGTGATAGTGTATTAAACACAATGGCAGGACTCCCTAGCTCATCATGTGTCATTTTACTCCAAAGCGCGTGGGAAAAGAAAGATCCGGAATATATGGTGCCTCGGGGATCCTATAGACGGAGCGCTCCAGCCGACTCCAAGCTCATTCCTTTTATTCAGAGCTCTCCTTGCACTCAACACACAATGACCTCTGTCCCTCTGCTTAGAAACAGGCTTAAGGTTTTCCTTCACCCCAGAGTTAATCTTTCTAACCTTTGAATGACTTCAAATGAGTCCATTCCTCTCCTTTCTTTCAAGAAAGAGAGAGAGCGAGGACAGAAGGATGAAAGGAGAGGGGAGGGAGGGGAAAAACACTCTATTTTTTAGCTTCTACCCCAAACCTCTTGGCTTATGGCTGCATTACTCGGATAGATTTTATTCTCGGGTGTTACCAATAGCAAATATAATATTATCTCTGCAGCAAAAGTTTCTCCTTTAATAGAGATAGCAGTCAAAGGCCAACAGGGTCACCAGAGTACACCCGTGAGGGCGGCAGACCTCAGGGGAACGCCGGGGACTGAGGTTCTTTCAACCCCAGCCTCTGTTGCCAGGTGAGCACTGGCGACAAGTACAGAAACATAAATACTGACTTTTATAGAAAAGACCCAATTTTTTTTTTTTACATCTGTTTTCAAATTTTCTGTGTGCCAGGGGATAGCTGAGTTGGCAAAGAATCCGCCTGCAATTCAGGAGACTCCAATCCGATTCCTGGGTTGGGAAGATCCCCTGGAGAAGGGAAAGGCTACCCACTCCAGTATTCTGGCCTGGAGAATTCCATGGACTGTATAGCCCATGGGGTCCAAAGAATCGGAGACGACTGAGCAATTTTGCGTGTTGTATGTAGACCCTTACTACAGAAAGCCTCTGCTCCAAACATGCTGCCCTTGTGTGAGTCTGCTTTTCTTGATCTCTCTTCTCCCCAGATTCTCCTGAACGTCATAGCACTTTGTGTCTCTTTTGGTACTTTTTATATTTTTTCATTATTTCAGTAAAAGTATCCTTTATCACTTCATCCCATACCAGTAAGGAAGCCTTCAGCCAGGAGCTGGTGCTAGCACTGAGGGTATTTATCATGCATCAGAGCAGGTCACCTAGCGTAGGATACCTCCAGTTTGGGTTATTTAAACAACTGAAAGACACACCAGGAACCCAGATTCTTGCCACCTTTTTCTATCCTGACAGGTGCTCTGAGGGCAAGCTTTCCTCTGGGCAGCAAGCAAATATAGTGTTCCCAGGTATCACATTTAAAAATCAGAATATACTTCATTCTCTGGAACTTTCCAGGTGGTCCAGTGGTTAAAAATCTGCCTTCCAGTATAGGGATCATGGGTTCAATCCCTGGTCTTGGAACTAAGATCTCATTGGCCACATGGTAACAACTAAGATGCAGTGCAGCCAAATTAATAAAAGCTTGTGTACGCTACGTCTCTTCAGTCAGGTCTGACTCCGAGACCCCAAGGACTCCTCGAGGTCCCTGAGCCCGCCAGGCTCCTCTGTCCATGGGGCTCTCCAGGCAAGAATACTGGAGTAGGTTGCCATTTCCTTCATATATATATATATATATATATTCTTTCTATTTTTTAATTAATTAATTTTTTAATTGAAGGATAGCTCTTTACAGAATTTTGTTTCCACATATTTCATTCTTATGTCTCTTTATATCAATGAAGCAATCTTTCTCAGAAGCCTCTACGTCCAGCTGCCCTTTGTGTCTTCTTGGTCAGTATTGAATCACTTGCCCCACAAACCCCTTGTTTGCCAGAGACGGGTTTAGACCGACTGGAATCTCACCTAAGTCAACATGATGGAGCAGGAGCCATCAGAACCAAAAATGAAGTCACTTCAGTAAAGAACAAGAACAATACTTTCTTGAGCTTAATGGCATCACTGACTCAATGGACACGGGTTTGGGTGGACTCTGGGAGTTGGTGATGGACAGGGAGGCCTGGCGTGCTGCCACACATGGGGTCGCAGAGTCGGACACGACTGAGCGACTGAAGTGAACTGAACTGAACCCACAATATCTGTGACAATCTCCTACCAGATTATACATTTCATGGGAATGAGGATTATATTCTTGAGTGAACAGGTCCAAGATAGAGCAGGAATGAAGACTGAATTAATGCACTGCTAACGCACTTTAGTACAGAACTTGACATCTAATAAGAAGTGAATAAATATTTGATTAACTGAACAGATTTAAGAAGTCCCTTAACAGAGGTCTATCCAGGATACCATGAGAGAAGAAAAGAAAGGAAGAGTACCTTTGCACGGGAGGGTCAGAGAGGTCTTTAGCACAGAGATAATACATCGAGAGCAACTATTAGGCTCTTATTAAATCTATTTGTCTTCATTAAGTGAATTTATTATTCTTTCACCAACGTTGCCAGGTGGAATGACTCAGCTACATGCCAAGCCTACTGAGGTCACAGTCAGAATTTACTATTCTTCTCTCCTTCACTAGGCTCACACAATTGGAACGTATCTCTTTATCTAAAAATAACTCAATAGTGACAAGCAAGACAGCAAAGCTACCTCCTATCTGTGTTCCAGATACTAAGGTCTTGACACCCTTGCAGCGTTAAAAGAAGGTCACCCAGTAAGTCTGCGATATTCTTTCTGTTGTTGTTTTTCATCATGGATCTTTCTTTCCAATAGTTTTTATTTTTATGTTTTTGTTTTATGTTTCCAACAGTTTTTATTTTATTTTACTTTTTGGCCATGCCCTGCAGCATGTGGGATCCTAGTTCCCCAACCAGGGATCCAACCCAAGCCCCCTGCAGGGGAAGCAGGGAGTCCCAAGCGCTGGACCATCAGAGAAGTCCCTGTGATATTCTTACTATTTCCTAAATACCTGTCTTACTACCTCTGAGTAGTAACATCTTTGATCTGAGAGCAGAGATTCTTCATTTCTTGCCTCCAGCTTCTCCATTTTCTCACAGATTGATATGAATAAAGAATGCCACTCCACCTCAGCCTTGCATTTTCCTCCTGAATGATACCAGGATTGGGTAATCAAATCAATGTATTGTTAATCTGGAGGAATTTTCTTTCCAATGGGACTTGTCAGACGCATTTCTGTCCTTTGAAATCACTGCAATTGACCCAGTAGAGCTAAAACGTGGAGCAGCACCTGGCTGCTGAGGCAATCAGTGACAGAACGGGAGGTGCTGAAAGCAGAGATCCTGGCCCTCGTCCTCCTGAGCACTTGGGCCGAGGTGGACAGGAGGAGAGTCCCAGGAGACTTCCCAGCCCCGGCGCCAGCTAATGAATGCGCCCCCATGAAACAGCAAATGGACAGCCATTCAGGATGAAAGCCAGCAGTTCATAAAAAAGAACCAAAGCCATGACCGTTGGTCCCAGCTGAGCACCACGCTGGCAGCTGGCACTGACTGCCGTCGAAGGGAAGGAGGACATTCTGGGCCTTCCAGCCATCCCAGGGTAGTGACTGATACTATTTGATGCAGACGAAGTGCTTGGTCAACGCAAGGATCATGAGAAATGAGCTCCTCTTGTTATTTGAAGCCCCTGTGCTTGGGGGTAGCCTGTTACACAGCAGTAGGTGCTGGGAACATTGATATCCTCTGAGAAAAATGGGAGAGACCCTGAGGACCATGAGGGACTGATACCAGGGTAGTAACTGGTCCTGAGAGTTGCCTTGGTTTCCAAAGACTGTCCTTTTCTACTTTGGAGGTTTGTTTAGCCTCCAAGCAAACTCCTCTTTTTTTGTTCTAGATGGCTTATCTTACTTGCAACAACTGACTCACCAAATCAGGAAGAAATAGGGCTCAGACCAAAAAGCTCAGCTCTGGGTACTGGGTATAAGCCCGGGACTTTGAGGGTGAAGTAGGTTCTACTCCAGGAGGATCCTGGGTCCTGAGTAAAAGTCAAAAGAAGGGATAAGGAAGAAGTGCACAGAGGCACCAGGAAAGGCCAGGCAGACAACACCCAGCCTAACAAGCAGGGGTGCTCAGATCTCCCCGCCAAAGTGCTCGGAGGGCCTGGAAGCAGGGGGAGGCTGCATCTGGAGGTGCGGTGACCCTGTGTCACTGAAGACGGCAGACAAGGCCGGACACCGCACCTGCCCACCATGGGGAGGCCGCTGGAGGGAACCGCACCTGCCCACCATGGGGAGGCCGCTGGAGGGAACCGCACCTGCCCACCATGGGGAGGCCGCTGGAGGGAACCGCACCTGCCCACCATGGGGAGGCTGATGGAGGGAACCGCACCTGCCCACCATGGGGAGGCTGCTGGAGGGAACCGCACCTGCCCACCATGGGGAGGCTGATGGAGGGAACCGCACCTGCCCACCATGGGGAGGCTGATGGAGGGAACCGCACCTGCCCACCATGGGGAGGCTGATGGAGGGAAGACAAGAGGCTGAGAATGGCAATGTAGCCTCTGTCCGTCAGCGCCAGACCCACACCTGCCTTACTCTCAGCCCTGCCTCTCTGTGGGGCTTTCCATATGCACAAGGAGCTTGAACGGTGAGCACGCAATGAGAGACAGGAAATGAAAGGAAAGTGGAAGAAGGGAAGCGTCCCAGAGCCACCCTGGTGCAAAGGCCACCTCATGCAAAGAGCTGACTCCTTGGAAAAGACCCGATGCTGGGAAAGACTGAAGGGGAGGACAGAGGATGAGACGGTCGGATGGCATCACCGACTCGATGGACATGAGTTTGAGCAAGCTCCAGGAGTTGGTGATGGACAGGGAAACCAGGCGTGCTGAAATGAACTGAGGCACCCTTCTCAGCCTCAGCTTTCTTTATGTCTGTGTATTATAACTCAGTTTGAAAGGTGAGAGCAGCTTAGAATCTAAGTATAGAAGGTAAGGGGGCTTCGCAGGTGGCGCTAATGGTAAAGAATCTGCCTGCCCATGCGGGAGACTCAAGAGACCTGGGTTCAATCCCTGTATTGGGAAGATCCTCCGGAGTAGGAAATTGCAAACCACTCCAGTATTCTTGCCTGGAAAGTGCCACGGACAGAGGAGCCTGGTGGGCTACAGTCCAGGGGGTCACAAAGAGTCGGACACGACTGACAGAGCACACCCACGTAGGCAGCAGTAGAAGGCAGTCTGAGCATGCGCGGGTCTGACCGAAGCCCCGGCTTGCAGCCTTACTCCGCCCGTCTGGTTATTAGCAGGGCAGAGGAACTTGGGAGGAAGCTGAGATCTACATAAGTTGACGCGGCAGGTGACAGGTAAAGAGAACTCTCACTCAGAGCTAGAACTGGAGGGTAAGGCTTGTAGTAATCAGGATGGGTTGGGTTGTACCACAATAACAAACTTAAAAAGCCCTTGACTTAGATTGGAAAAGTTTCTTTCTTACTGACAGTATCTCTGTCACAGTTATCAGTGGACCTCAGCTCATGACAGCCACTCAAAGGCTTAAGCCTTGTTTAGCTGCACCCTGTGTTAGAAGCTCTGCCTGGCAGTGGCACTCCAGGTTTGCCTCCGTTGTTCTGGCCAAGATAAATCACACGGCCGTACACGCATCAGGAAGGTGGGGCTACGTGATCTTCGCAAGAGCAGGGACTTCAGCATGCGTGAAGAACAGAAGCCTGCCACGGGGCCCAGGCTGTGAAAGGACCAAGGCAAGACTCCAGACACCTGCAGGCTCAGGTGCTCAGACTCTCACCAAGTGAAGGATTTGAGCACAAAGAGAGGTCGGACATGCTTCTCTGAGACTGTGCAATAAGGCTCACAGAGGACCGGTGAAAGCAGGCTCCTGAAGCCAGTAATAAAAATAGATAATAGCAATGACAGCAATAGCAACTATCATCCACTGAATCTCCCTTTTGGGGGCCAGAACCCTTCTGCCTCTTAGATCTCTCTTATCCCCTGCCATCATCATACATGCATCATTCTATCCTCGAGAATTAAACGGTCTAGTGCTTCTACTATACTACGGAGGAAGACTGGGTTCAGAAAGATTCTATCTCTTGATCACAGTCAAGTGCAGAAACTGGCAGAGCCAGGATCTGAACGTAGCTCTAGTTGCCTCCAAAACCCAAGATATTTCTTCTCTGCCCACAGTACTACCCTGCGCCTCTCGGCACAAATGCACAGTAGGGTCAGCAATGAGAAACACGCCGTCTGAGCTGCCAAGCCAGTGGCCAAATCTACAGAGATGTTCACATGAGTGGCTTGAGTGTGCTGTGAGCCCACGGTATTGTGGAGGGTGAAAGGAGGAGGGTGGGGGGAGGTACAGGGGAGCAAGTTTCTTCTTTCAGATTAAACCCCACTGCTTGTTATCCACAGCTCTCCCGGTGGTCCCGTGGTAAAGAATCCGCCTGCCAATGCAGGAGACGTGAGTTCGATCCTTGGGTCGAGAAGATCCCCTGGAGGAGGAAATGGCAACCCACAGGATTCTTGCCAGGAAAATCCCATGGACAGAGGACCCTGGGGAGCTACAGCCCATGGGATCGCAAAGAGTCGGTCACAACTTAGTAACTAAACAGCAACGTGTTCCTTCCACATCTATCAAGACCCCAGTGGAGCAGAAACCAGGAGCTCAAGAGTTATTTGTTGCAAGTCAGGGTCAGACTTTTCTCTCCCGTGCCTTACTGATCCTTTTAACGAACACAAATCCCCAAGTCAAACTGCAGTGCTGAGGAGCAGCTGTGAGAGCTTCTGCCACACAGAGTGCCATCTCCACGGACTTCACAGATGAGGGGGTTTCTCTTTGTGAGACTGTTTAAGATTCACTGAGCACCGCTTCTGCTGAGCTGCACACCCATAATGAAGGCGGTCAGTGTTCTCCATCTCTCCTCCATGTTCCCATGTACTTGCTCACTTAATGTAAGCCTCGAGCCCAATAGTGTTCAAATTAAAATGCTGTTTGTCATTGAGCATTAAAAATACATCCAACTATGAGACATAGTAGTCAAATTGGAATTTAATACCAGATGTTCCCCAGCTAAAGAAATAAGGCATCTCGGGGCATACAGACCACCTCGGTAGATGCCTCAGGCCTCCTCAGAGCACATCTGAGTTGTGTGCTTTTTACTGGATGATATAGGTCAAATAGTTGGAAGAAGACTTTGGTCATCTCTGGAGGCTTATCTCTCTGAGAAATCAAGACTCAGACAATGCACCATCTCACTGAATGATCCAAAGATCTTCAGCAACATTAAGCAATCTCATATCAAGTTCCCACTGGGTACCAGGCTTTCTGCTCAGCAACAGGAAAATAAAGGTAAATGAGACATCATGCTTGCTCGCAGTGACTCTGTCTGGAGGGGGCTACAGACACACGAACGCTGAGCCACAGGAACAATACAAGGTGCCAGGGACACATTATGGAAACACCAAGGTGTGTGGATTTACCTTTTCTTCCACGAAGTTCATAAGCCAGATTAACATGACTGCTTTCAAATAAAGCAGGATGGGTTTGGATTACCCGTATGATTGCAAATAGCCAGATAGCAGCTTTCAGTGAATAAGGAATAACCTGATAGTTGTGACAGTTGTGTTGCTGTATTGGATGTGCTTTCTATTTTGTTTATTGATGGATATCTATTTATTTGGCTGCACAGGGTCTTAGCTACAGCACATGGGATCAAACCCGGGCCCCCTGCATTGGGAGTGTGGAGTCTCAACCACCGGACCCCCAGGAAGTCCTGGGTGTGCTTTCTGTTGTTGTCATTTGGGTGCTCAGTCGTGTCTGACTCTTTGCAGCCCCATGAGCTACAGTGTGCCAAGCTTCCCTGTCCTTCTCTGCCTCCAGGAGTTTCATGGGTGTGCTTTCTCAATGCTGCTAAATATTTGTCTCAAAATTCAGTCAGTTCAGTTGCTCAGTCGTGTCTGACTCTTTGCAACCCCATGATTTGCAGTACGCCAGGCCTCCCTGTCCACCACCAACTCCCGGAGTTCACCCAAACTCATGTGAATCGAGTCAGTGATGCCATCCAGCCACCTCATCCTCTGTCATCCCCTCCTCCTCCTGCCCCCAGTCCTTGCCAGCATCAGTCTTTTCCAATGAGTCAACTCCGCATCAGGTGGCCAAAGTATTGGGGTTTCAGCTTTAGCATCAGTCCTTCCAATGAACACCCAGGACTGGTCTCCTTTGGGATGGACTGGTTGGATCTCTTTGCAGTCCAAGGGACTCTCAAGAGTCTTCTCCAACACCACAGTTAAAAAGCGTCAATTCTTCGGCACTCAGATTTCTTTATGGTCCAACTCTCACATCCATACATGACCACTGGAAAAACCATAGCCTTGACTAGACAGACCTTTGTTGGCAAAGTAATGTCTCTGCTTTTCAATATGCTATCTAGGTTGGTCATAACTTTCCTTCCAAGGAGTCAGCGTCTTTTAATTTCATGGCTGCAATCACCATCTGCAGTGATTTTGTCTCAAAATTATTCGACTAAAATATCAGTTTCAGCTTGGATACACAGAGAGATGAAAAATAGCATCCAAACTTCTAACAAAAGACAAACTGCAAATTGCTGAATTTTCCGGGACTCACCAGAAAGTTTAGACTATGGAGAAAGAAAATAGACAATGTGACATCTGGAAAGACAATGGTATCTGGAGGGAGAAATAGGAACCAGGGGTTTCTTTCCTTGGGGCAGAGGCTGCTGGTCGTCACATAAGCTAGTACGAAGAAGTGAGCTTCCCAGGTGGGGCTGGTGGTAAAAAACTCACGGGTCTATGCAGTAAATGTGAGAGATGCGGGTTCAGTCACTGGGTCAGGAAGACCCCCTGCAGGAGGACATGGCCGCCCGCTCCAGCACTCTTGCCTGCAGAATCCCGTGGACAGAGGGCCCAGAAGAGCTACAGTCCATGGGGTTGCAAAGAGTCGGACACGATTAAAGTGACTGAGCGCACAGATGAAGAAGCAGCAAAAATATTTTAATTAGCTGTTAAAGTATAACAAATTACAATTAATTAATTGCACGAGTGTGAGAGTATGCCACCTTCAGGAGACACAGATATAATAGGATTCACACTCTCGTGCACACTGTCTGTCCACAAACCCACAGATGTTCAGAGGGAGACTGGGAGAATCCCGAGAAGGTTTCTCAGATACCAATGTTCTGGGAAGTGGAACAGCAGCCACTACCAAAATCTTACCCTGGACCCACCTCTACCATTGTCCCTAAATAACACAGGGAAGGGTAACTACAAAGTCTGTTACCTTAGAACGCTGGTGGAAGGAAGAAGTCCACAAAGCCCAACGCTGGGGGGTGGGGCAGAATGCTTGCGGGTCCACACACGAAAGCTGGAGAAGATGCAAGATCACAGAACTGAGAGCCAGGAGTGAAGTGTCTGCTTAGCACTGAGGCTTCCTAGGAGTCTCAGAGAATTCCTCTACACCCCCAACTCTACCACCTATAGCTAGCTATCTCAAGTGAAAAGTTACAGGAGAGCAGAACTGACAGAGGTATAAGAGATATAATCTCTTCAGGGCAAAGCACAGAGGAAAACCCAAACCCAAGAGAAAGTGGAAATTGAGAAAATGACCTCTGTTAAACCAACCCACACCCCTAACACAAGATATTGTTAAAGGAATTTGATGCCTTCGGTAAACTCGGGGTAACTATGGCAACAACAAGCCTCAAGCACAACTTAACTCCTAACCAGACTAATTTACTCTTGCCACAACTTTAAAACCTAAACAGAAAAGGCATGTTTATTTCTAAACATAAAAAATATTTTTTTTACTAACTACTCTCCTAGATAAGATGTCTGGGTTTTACCACACATACTAAAAGGCAAGAGAAAAGACACTGCAAAGTGATAAAGCAATCACTGGAACCAGATTTTGATATGGAAAACATACTGGGACTATTGGACAGAGCACTTGAATAACTTATTAAGGTATTAAAGATACTAATGTAAAAAGGAGACAACATGTAAGTTCAGAGGGCTCACTTCAGCAGAGTTGGTACTTCTGATAAAGAACCTAAAGTAAATGCTTTTGAAAAAAAAAAATTGTAAGTGGAGAGTAATTTCTATGGGTTTTAGTAGACTGAACATGGCCAAGGTAAGAAGTGATAAACTTGGAGCTAGAAATTATCCAAGCCGAAATGCAAAGGGAAACGAGTGGAAATAAAAACAGTTCTCATGAACTGTAGGGAAATAGCAAATGGTCCAAGATATATATGACTTAAATCACAGAAGAAGACATTTTGATGGATATTAAGTATTTTGCCAAGATTTTTCCAAAATTAAGAACAGACATCAAACCCCAAATCCAAGAAGCTCAGAGAACACCATGCAGGATTAAAAAAAAAAAATCTAACCAAGACATATCTTATTTGAATTGCTGT
This sequence comes from Redunca redunca, assembly GCA_006410935.1. NCBI lineage: Eukaryota > Metazoa > Chordata > Mammalia > Artiodactyla > Bovidae > Redunca > Redunca redunca. Next base: position 1,284,330 of record SJYQ01010605.1, read on the forward strand.
AAACCAAAAATGTAAGGGTATCCAAAGAACAGAGATATATTACTGATGGAAGAACAAAAGTTACAAGAACCTTCTCACCAGGAATCACATGAACAGAAGGACAATGGGTGATATCTTTAAAGTTCTGAAAGAAGAAGGTACTGTCAGCGTAAATTCTACACTCACTGAAAATGCCTTTTATTAAAAACACAAAGGAAAGACTTCCCTAGTGGGCCGGTGGTGAGAGTCTCCCTACCAGTGGGGAGGACATGGATCTGATCCCGGCCCAGGAGGATTTCACATCCTTCAGGGGGCTGAGCCCATGTGCCAGGATTATTGAGACTAGGTTCTAGAGCCTTCAAGCTGCAACTACTGAAATCCTCGCACCGAGAGCCTGTGCTTCACGGTGGAAGAAGCCACCTCAGTGAGAAACCAGGCAATTCAAACCAGAAGAGTAGCCCTGGCTCACTGCAGAGAAAGTCCACACTCGCAAGGAAGACCCGGCACAGCCAACACACCAATTAAGTAAACACACACACACACACACACACACACACAAAGGAGGGTTTTCTTAGGTAAACTAAAGCCGAGAGAAGTTATTGCCAACAGACATTTTCTTTAAAAAAAAAAAAAAAATAGTGAGGAAAGCTCTTCAGACAGAAGGAATGTGTCAGTCAGAAATTTGAATCTACAAAAAGTAATGAATAATGTTGGAAACGGAAAAAAATGAAGGTAAAAATGAAAGAGCTTTTGTCCCTGTGTGTGGCTGTTCTAAAGGGTGACTGTCTAGGTGGGTTCTTTATCACGCGTGCCTCCTGGGTCAGCCCAGGCTGTTACCCTGGCAGCACTGATATAATCCCATGAGCCCTCAAACTCAGGCTGGAAGTGGAAGTTGGAGACACTTGGAGGAGGAACACTCCTCGTAGCATTTCCTCTTTGGAGATGAGTGGGACTTGTGGGACGGAGTGCTGGTGGTCTTAAACAGCCAAAGATAGCCAGCTATGGAGCAGGGAGGGACCTCAGATCCACAGCCACAGAAAACTTCATCCTACCAGTTTCTGAACGAACTTGGAATCAGGTTCTTCCTCAGAGCCTCCAAGTGGGAGCCCAACCCAGGCAGGACTTGGGGCGTGAAACCCCAAGAATAAAAAACCCATCAAGCCCACCCAGATTTCTGACTACAGAACTGTGAGATTAAACACGGGTGCAGTTTTAAGTTACTCTACTTGCGTTAATGTTTCACAGAGTGATAGAAAAATAATACTTGGCCAACAAGTGCAAGCAAAAGGGAAATACACTTCAAAAGCAAGTGAAGAACTTTCCAGAAAATTATCTCAGGTGGGAGGAAATCTGAGCCATAGGGAACTTGGCTCCAGCAAGCGAGAAATAACAAAGATTACAGTCACCCTCGCTTTACAAAAGATGGGAGAGAATCACCAGGCATAGTCGGAGTGGGGGGCGGGGAGAAGGTGCCCGTTTTAAGTATTCAGGGAAAATATGTTCATGCAAAATTCCCTCCAAGAAGACAGGAAAAATTCTCAGATAGCAATTTCTGATGACTTTTCTGAATAAATTTCCAGAGAAATTTACTCAGTTGAAATAGTGACAAGATTTGGCTCCTGAAAGGCATGATTAGCAAAATTCAAAATGCTTTGGGAGCCATGAACAATACATTGTATGATGTAGCAAACCAAATGGCTGATTTACAAAATCAACTCAAGAAAACAAAGATAAAGAAAAAATAAGGAAAAACCAAGAGAGTGATGAAGGACCCATCCCAGAGATCTAAAACATATAAAACCGCAATTCCAGAAGATGAGAACGTAAATGAAGGCCATGCCATAAACAAACATTAGACTATTTGTTTTGTAAAAGAAGAAAATTTCAGATTGAAAGAGTTCACTTGAATCCAGGCAAAATCAAAGAAAATGTGCATATGTAACTGTACACAAGTTCATATATTTTTTTTTAATTTATAAGAAAAAAAAATACTTTAGAAATAGGAAAACGGGGGAAAAGAGGGTTGGGAGAAGAAGCAAACAAAATAGTTGCTGACAAAGAAAAAAATACTCTGACATCAAAACTGCAGTAACACTGAATGTCCTCATGTTTGAGTTCAAAAACTGGTGGTCCAGGTTATAGTCAGTCAGAAAATCTAGTTGCGAAAATATTCCAAGTGTTTTTTAAAGTTAAAAATGCAGGATGCTTGGGGCTGGTGCATGGGCATGACCCAGAGAGATGTTATGGGGTGGGAGGTGGGAGGGGGTTCATGTTTGGGAACGCATGTACACCCGTGGTGGATTCATGTCAATCTATGGCAAAACCAATACAGTATTGTAAAGTAAACTAAAGTTAAAATAAAAAAATTTTTTAAATAAATAAATAAATAAAAATTAAAATTAAAAAAGTCTTACTACAACAAGCCTAAATGTTCTGTGACATTCCTGGCAAAATGGGGACTTAAAATTTTTAGAGAGCCATCTGTAAGTTATACATAACTCTCTTCATAATTGTATCAATGGTCAACTATGTTTTCAAGTGTCCAAAGAGAATGCATTTATTCACACAAGAAACTGGGGCACAGTTAACAAAACCCTGGATTTGGAGCCATAACGCTGGCTTGAGTCTAAACCCTGCCTTCTTCCTGCCTGCCAGGTATGTGATTTCCGGAAAATGACTTTTTGTGTTTGGGGGACTTTGGTTTCTTCTCCTATGACATGGGCATAAGAATGTGTGTTCTGTGGTCCACGTCATGCTCCCAGCACTTCTTATTAGAATGCATTAAGACCAGAAAACTGATGACATACGCAAAAACATACAAGAGACTAGAAGGAGAGTTTCTGAGATTTGGGGGTTAATCACCAAAAAAAAAAAAAAACAGATATTAAAAGGAGCCACAAGACATCCTACTAAATACTGGGACTTCTTGCCTCAAGTTCTTAACAACTTATTAAAAGTCCACATATATTCATGGAAAAGATTGTTATCTTTAGAAGCACGGGTGTAGAACATTCTAGGCTTCACTTATTCCTCTGTTTTCCTTTTCACCTACACCACTGAACAGTATTATATTATTCAGAGTAGGCATCTTCACAAGAAACAACCCCAGATCTCAGGGGCTCAACGAATAAGCTTACTTTTCTCCTAAGTTCCACTGTGGGTAGAGTTGAAGGGGTGAGTCTTCCCCATGCAGTCACTTGGGGGACCATTCTTTCCATCTAGTAATTTTTCTGTCCCCAGGGACCTCGTGGTTCTCCACTGGACCCCCTGACTCTGAGTTTTCAGAGAAGGAAGATGTAAAACCTGGAACAATGTGCAGGATCTTTTATGGGCCAGGTTTGGAGGAAGTACATCCTCTCTGCCTACATCTCAGTGGTCAGAACACAATCATACAGGCACATATAGCTGCAAGAAAGGCTGAGAACCATCAGCTATCATTTTACCTAGAAGGAAGAGGGGATGATCTGGGGAAAATTTTAGTCAGTCTGTGCCTCACTTATCCGTCTTCTGGAATCCAACTAAATCCTTACTTATTATTCAACTGCTCCAGGCAGTTGGGGAATGTCTTCTAAATTTCTACAGAACTTATTTTTCCATCCTTTCTTTTACATATTCCACAAGTATTCTTATATATTGTCTACCAAATGATATATGTTTGATTGTCCATCAAAAAGTATGATCACTTATAAGATAGTAGTCATACTATTCAATGTTTTGGGTTTTTTTTAACTCTGAAGTCAAGATTGATTTTATGCATGTGATAAGCATATTAACATGTTTTCCAATGAGTCAGTTCTACCTATCACACGGCCAAATAATTGCAGTTTCAGCTTCAACTTCAGTCCTTCCAGTGAATATTCAGGACTGATTTCCTTTAGAATTGACTGGTTGGATCTCCTTGCAGTCCAAGGGACTCTCAAGAGTCTTCTCCAACACCACAGTTCAAAAGCATCAATTCTTCAGCACTCAGTTTTCTTCATAAAACAACTCTCACATCCACACATGACTACTGAAAAAAACATACTTTTGACTAGACAGACCTTTGTTGGCAAAGTAATGTCTCTGCTTTTTAAAATGCTGTCTAGTTTGGTCATAGCTTTTCTTCCAAGGAGTAAGTGTCTTTTAATTTCACGGCTTCAGTCACATTCTGCAGTGATTTTGGAGCCCCCCCAAAAAAATGAAGTCTGTCACTGCCTCCATTGTTTCCTCATCTATTTGCCATGAAGTGATGGGACCAGATGCCATGATCTTCGTTTTTTTGAATGTTGAGTTTTAGGCCAGCTTTTTCACTCTCCTCTTTCACTTTCCTCAAGAGGCTCTTTAGTTCTTCTTCACTTTCTGCCATAAGGGTGGTGTCATCTGCATATCTGAGGTTATTGATATTTCTCCTGGCAATCTGGATTCCAGGTTGTGGTTCCTCCAGCCCAGCGTTTCTCATGATGTACTCTGCATATAAGTTAAATAAGCAGGGCGACAACATACAGCCTTGATGGACTTCTTTGCTCATTTGGAATCAGTCTGTTGTTCCATGTCTGGTTCTAACTGTTACTTCCTGACCAGCAAACAGATTTCACAGGAGGCAGGTAAATTGATCTGGTATTCCCAACTCTTTAATAATTTTCTACAGTTTGTTGTGATCCACACAGTCAAAGGATTTGGTGTAGTCAATAAAGCAGAAGTAGATGTTTTTCTGGAACTTTCTTGCTTTCTCAATGATCCAACAGATGTTGGCAATTTGATCTCTGGTTCCTCTGCCTTTTCTAAATCCAGCTTGAACATCTGGAAGTTCATGGTTCACGTGCTGTTGAAGCCTGGCTTGGAGAATTTTGAGCATTACCTTGCTAGCATGTGAGATGAGTGCAATTGTGTGGTAGTTTAACATTCTTTGGCATTGCTTTTCTTTGGATTGGAATGAAAACTGACCTTTTCCAGTTCTGTGGCCACTACTGAGTTTCCAAATTTGCTGGCATATTGAGTGCAGCACTTTCACAGCATCATCTTTCAGGATTTGAAATCACTCAGCAGGAATTCCATCACCTCCACTAGCTTTGTTTGTAGCGATGCTTTCCAAGGCCCACTTGACTTCACATTCCAGGATGTCTGGCTCTAGGTGAGTGATCACACCATCGTGATTATCTGGGTTGTGAAGATCTTTTTTGTACAATTCTTCTGTGTGTTCTTGCTACCTCTTCTTAATATCTTCCGCTTCTGTTAGGTCCATACCAGTCCTGTCTTTTGTTGTGCCCATCTTTGCATGAAATGTTCCCATGGTACCTCTCATTCTCTTGAAGAGATCGCTAGTCTTTCCCATCATATCACTTCCTCTCTCTCTTTGTATTGATCCCTGAGGAGCTGATCACTCTCAGTTCTGATGGTCGTCTTGAAATTGGTCTTCAGCGGCCTGACCAGCGTCATCGTGCCTTTTAGGCACGGTAGCCTTCAGCCCCAGGGTCGGCTGTGCCCAGCTCTCTGAGGCCAGTTCTGAGAGTCACAGCAGCCTGTGTCACGGCCACAGTCTGCTCACGAGGCAGTTAGCTTCTCCCACCTCGTGGGGATTTCAGGATCTGTAAGAAAGCTCACAGGACATGGCTCAGCATATCATCCATCGCCCATGCAAAGGAGCTGAAGGCCCCTGACTTTGCTTAGTGACTGAACAACTATTGCTTGGTCTCCTTTGACGGTTTTTCTTTTTTTTTTTTTCTGCATTTTCTCACTTCTCTCGTCAAACTTAGGCTTTGTTTAAAGTTTTTCGTGGACAAAAGGCAGGCTGAGGACATGGGGGTCAAAGACCACAGTGCTCTGCTCTGCTTCATACCAACTAATTAAATGGACAAGGTCACCAGAAAGCCTCTTTTAAAAATATCAGAATCGTGATCAGCAATAAGTGCCACTTTTCACTGTCTTTTAAATTAACAGAACACTTAAGGACCTTCATTTTACAGCATTCCAACCAAGTAAGTGCCCGAATTAAAGCATGTGATGTAGACCAGCAAAACTTTTGAAATTAATCTTTAATGGTGGGTCAGCTGATAAAGAATCTGCCTGCAATGCGGGAGATCTGGGTTCGATCCCTGGGTTGGGAAGATCGCCCTGGATAAGGGTAAGGCTACTCACTCCAGGATTCTGGCCTGGAGAATTCCATGGACTGTATAGTCCATGGGGTCGCAAAGAGTCGAAAGTAACTGAGCAGCTTTCACTTTCACTTTTAATAAAGGAAAGAACTTTTAGCAGTGAATTGAAATGCTTTCCATTATTTGGTTACTTTGATGAAGGATGGAGTGAGAACCCGCACACCCCTGTAAATGTTCAAAGCAACAAGGAAATTGAGTTGCCTTTTACCGTTAACTTCCTCTTATGGCTTTTCTATTTCCACTTAATCATGACATCTTTTCTTAAATGAATAGGGAGGGAAGTAAAAATATAAAGAGAAAGAAAATCTCCACCCTTGTCATTCCTCAGAAACAGGGTATAAAAGTTTTAAATTTGCATTGTAATTACTTATAAAAGGAAATTTAATTCATTTGCCTCTCATAACTCATCTTTCAGATATAATTAAAATGACCCAGGGAAGCAGGTTAAAAATAGCAGAGTCAATTTGTACAGAGTGTATTCTAGACTTTTCAGTGTTCACTTTTTATGACTTCTGTTTTTTTGAGAAGCAGAAATATCCTTATCACTCTCTTCTCAACAAGCATGATTTTAGTTTGCTTCATTTTCCTAAAGTAATCTGGTCAAAAAGCCTACCATGCATGTGAATGAGGTTTTTGCCCCTCCAAGTAGGCAAAGCCTTGAATTACCATTCCAAGGGCGAAGGAAATGCTGAGACTCTAAACTGTCCCCATACACTTGCCAGTCGCCCTTGGGATGCTTGAATTCTATAGACATGTACCTCCTTCTCCCTGGAGAACTGCAAGCCCGCTTTGGAAATTTGACCTGATCAGCCCTTTGTACCTTGTCAATGAGTTAAACAGATAATTTTTCAGAGCTGGTATTGGTCAAGTGAAAGTTGTGTAAGTGCTGAAATCTTGGGACCTGGAGAGAAGGGACAAGACAGTAAAAAAAAAAAAAGGCGGGGGGGGTCTGGGGGAAAATATCTGAAGTAATGAATCCATATCCTGAGGGTGGGTGTGATCAAGAGGAAGCTGACACATGGAGCAGACAGGTTGGTAAACTGCTGATTTCTCACAGGGTCGCCATGAACAGCGTCACCTCAAAACTGTCCAGGGAGCTTCAGGAATCTCTGAAAATGCCGACAGCTTGTTTCCAAGGCAGCAGATAGGGCAGTTCAGAGTTGCTATATCCACGTTGCTCAGAGAAGGCCCCCGAGTCACTCTAGAGTTCTGTGATTCCCCAGGTGTTCCAGCAATTAACCGTGGTCCCCAGGAACACCTGGTATACCTCTTGTCACAGTAATCTTTCAAAAGTAAACTCTCCAGGGGAAATGAAAAGCAGAAAACAAAGGGTTAGAGATAAGCCACCAAGTTCAGCCCAGGCCCAGAAGAAAAGGCCTGACACCCTCTGGCCTCCTTACACGGAAATACTTGATTTTCCTATTTTCCCTGTGGTTCTCCCATGGATCTCCCTGTAACTCTTTTCTAAAATGTCTTTAACCCTTTTAGAAGAGGCTCATTTTCTCATTCATCAACCAACAAAATATGTTCTACAACGTATTGAGCATATTGCTGCTAAGTCGCTTCAGCCGTGTCCAACTCTGTGCGACCCCATAGACGGCAGCCCACCAGGCTCCGCCGTCCCTGGGATTCTCCAGGCAAGAACACCGGAGTGGGTTGCCATTTCCTTCTCCAATGCAGGAAAGTGAAAAGTGAAAGTGAAGTCGCTCAGTCATGTCCGACTCTTAGCAACCCCGTGAACTGAAGCCCACCAGGCTCCTCCATCCATGGGACTCCCCGGTAAGAGTACTGGAGTGGGGTGCCACTGCAATACCCAATAAACTACTCATTTCTGAATATTCAAAGAACAAGAATTCAAAGCTAAATAAGACCTTCTATTAGCAAATATTTATTGTAGGACTATGTGTCAGGCAGTCTCTACCCCCAGACTTAGTTGTCAATGCCTTCCAACCAAAGACCACCAGGAACATAACCTGTAAACCTGGGTTTATCAACTTGTTGCCACAGGGAGCCCACACATGGAGAGCCATGGAGCATCTGGTTAAAGTGAAAGTGAAGTTACTCAGTTGTGTCCAACTCTTTGTGACTACATGGACTGTAGTCTACCGGGCTCCTCCGTCCATGGGATTTTCTGGGCAAGGGTACTGGAGTGGGCTGCCATTTCCTTCTCCAGAGGATCTTCCCAACCCAAGGATTGAACCTAGGTCTTCCACATTACAGGCAGACTCTTTACCCTCTGAGCCACTAGGGAAGCTCTGGCTAAAGGGCATCTGGTTAAGGGGCATTAAAAAGACCTCATCGCTGGGTTTGGGCTTGTGTTAGGTTTAGGGGGGAGAGGAGGTCAAAGAATCCGGGCTTTTTTATGCTTGGATGTTGTCAGAAAGTGGGGACAATTCTATTCTTCAGAATCTTAATAATCGTTTCTGGTATGTTGATAATTCTTATCTAGAAGATAGGAAAAGCAAAGCAAAGTTAAAGCTAGATTTGGTTAAAAAAAAAAAAAAAAAGCAGGAGCCACTCGTATTAGCCAAGATTGGGGAATGCTTGGTCTTTTGGGGACAAATTCTTACTTGAACAAATTCTACCTTTGCCTGACTGTAGATGTGACTGCACAGTGGCCATGTTCCTGTCTCAGTCTATCACAGTCACAGTGACCTTGGCTGATGCTGGTGTTTGGTGAGGTGATGTTCAGTTGGAGAAAAGCAGGACCACACTGTGACTGGCAGATTAGCTCTTAACAATACCAAGGTCCAGTGAAGAGTCAGGCCACTTTCATAGCATTTGGCTGTCAGACTAAAAAAGACGCCTTTGTTAGATGTTTCCAGAGCCCCAGAGATGGATCTGTAATCCACACTCATATCTTCCTTCATAAGTGAAGACCTCAACTGCTCAGGGTGCTGTTAGTGAATAGCCTTCAGCTGTCAGCCACATCCAGGGGTTGCCTCAGCCAAAGTGAGTGGCCTCACCCAAGGTCATGCCTGCTTCATGGAGAGACCTTCACTAAATCGCTGGTTACCATAGGGGTACAAAAGCCTGCACTCTTGCCGCAACTCGGAACAGTTCTGAAGGATTATCCTGTCATCAGACCATGCCATCAGTCACCCGAGGTTTCCAATGAAAGTCTCGGTTCAGCTCAGTCACTCAGTCGTGTCTGACTCTGCGACTCCACGGACTGCAGCATGCCCAGCTTCCCTGTCCATCACCAGCTCCTGCAGTCTACTCAAATTCATGTCCATCGAATCCGTGACGCCATCCAACCATCTCATCCTCTGTCGTCCCCTCCTCCTCCTGCCTTCAATCTTCCCCAGCATCAGGGTCTTTTCCAGTGTGTCAGTTCTTCGCATCAGGTGGCCAAAGTAATGGAGCTTCAGCTCTATCACAAGCCTAATTCTCTCCCTATTGGTTCCCACTTCCATCCCATCTCATCCTCAGGTGCTAATCCCAAAAGTCCTCTCTAAGCCTCTTGCAAGCTGTCTCTGTCTCACAGTCAGCCTCCTGATAAACCTAGCCTGCAATAGGATCTCATACACATCTTTATTACTAGTCTTATAATTCTAGGCAGTAGTCATCTGTTACTAGGTGCAAAATCCTTAGCACCTAACAGAGCATCATACTCATGGTGGTCCCCAATATATTATAAATAAACGAAAGCCCTGGGGAAGCAAGCACACCGAAAGGTGTGCATTTAGCATCAAACATATGCAGGATGATGGGAATGGACAGGCAGGAAAAGGGAAGACTTTGGAAAGTTCAGCACAGTAAGCAGAGTTTGTGCTTAGTCACTCAGTCATGTCCGACTCTTTGCGACCCCATGGACTGTAGCCTGCCCGGCTCCTCTGTCCATGGGATTATCCAGGCAAGAATACTGGAGAGGGTTGCCATGCCCTGCTCCAAGAGATCTTCCCAAATCAGGGATTGAACCCAGGTCTCCCTCATTGCAGGCAAATTCTTTACCGTCTGAGCCACCAGAGAAGCCCAGTAAGCAGAATAATGACCCCTAAAAATGTCCATGCCCTAATATTCAGAACCTGTGAATATGTTAGGTTACATGGCAAGGCAGAAATAAGGTTGCAGATAGAATAAATTTTCTCATCAAGTGAGTATAAAGTACAGAGATTGCACTAGATTATTGGAGCTGATTCAGTGTGATCAGAAGGGTGTTTAAACTTGGAGGACAGAACAGAGCAGTCCAGAGAAAGGTATGTGGTGATAGAAGCAGAAGCAGACAGACATCACATTTCTGGCTTTGAAGATAGAGAAACAGCACTGGGAACCTCTAGGAACCTTCGGTTGCCTAAATTAGGTAGCCTCTAGAAAATTTAAGAGGCAGGGACATGGGTTCTCTCAGAAAGGAATGAAGCATTTATAAAGGATTATAGCCCAGTGAGACTTCTGTTGGCCTTCTGAGCTCTAGCATCACAAAAGAATAAATTTTTGTTGTTTTAAGCCACCAACTGTGTAGTAATTTGTTATGGCAGAAAGAGACAGCTGGAGGCTTTAGAATTTTTACAGAGGTGGGCTTAAGGGGCTGTGGTCAGATGGCAGAGACTCTCCAGAAACAAGGTTTGCAAACTCATTGTTCTCACCAAGACTGTGTCCACTTGGGACATCATGGCACGGCTTCTGCACAGCAAGCACACTTATGGTTAAGCGACGAATGCGGTTCATTTATAACATGGAAGGTTTGCCTGGTGATAAGGGGACGGCTGAAGTCCTTCTTCAAGCCACAGCTTAATGTCACCAGAATATTTCATTGCTGGGCAAAGCAAGAGGAGGGTTGGATGGATTTTGTGTTGTATGAGAGCTTACATGTGCGTACATGCTCAGTCATGTCAGACTCTTTGAGACCCCATGGACCAGAGCCCACCCAACTTCTCTGTCCATGGGATTTCCCAGGCAAAGATACTGGAGTGGCTTGCCATTTCCTCCTCCAGGGGACCTGCCCGCAAGGGATCAAGCTCCAGCATTTCAGGAAGTCTTTTTTTTTTTTTTTTTTTAAATCACTGAGTCATCGGGAAGCCCTAAGAGCTTACATAGGAATAGTGTTTTGTTGTTTTGTTACAAAACATCTTCCCACCTGTGTGTGTCTGAAAGACAAAACTGGGACAAGAAGATAAGTAAAATATTGCAGATCACAAATCAATGAAAAAAATAACAATTTACCTCTTCCCCAATGAGAGCTCGGTTTTGAAGGAGTATACTACATGTTCAAGGAGAGTTCATATCTAGCTGAGAAAGGTGAAGGAGGGCATGAAATAGAAAATGAAAAAAGTTTATCTCGAGATTTCTTCCAATTTTAATACTATATAATTGGAATTGTTTTAAAACTAAGACAATCCTAATATGCTTTTCAGACCTTACCTATGATATCCTATGAAAAAAAGAAAACACTCATGCATTCCTAAAAGGCAAAAGGAGCACTTTCATAGGATTCCAAGGATGGTGACAGTTAGTTAAATAAAGCAAAGCTCATTTGTAACATTTTAATGTCTCCCCAAAGTGGTGTTTATCTTTAACTTTCACATCTAATGTAAACACCAGAAGTCAAACGGTAATAAAGATCCCTTTAACTGAAAGTGTCAGCAAACACTCACTTGCCATATAGTTTATTCACAAGGGCCCAGGTTTTTTCTCCTTTTAAATTAGCTGTCCTAGTTACTATTTGGTCTCACTGCAAATTATAAAATGTATAAAATGCAATTTATAGTGTCTGTAAATGTAAAAGAGCATCTGGTCAACCCTGAAAGTTTGGGGGTTTTGTGTGTGTGTGTGTGTGTGTGTGTGTGTGTGAGGCAACACAGTCTAGTGAAAATGGAAGAGCATTTGTATTTAGAAAACCTGGCTTTAACTCTCAGCTTTTTAGTGGTTGTGACCAAGGCAAGTCACATCCCCTTCCTCATCTCAGTTTTCTCATCTGGATAACCGGTTAAAGAAAGTCATGCTCATCTTCCTTCAGAGAGTCCAACGCCTCAAAGGACATCATGGGCATAAGAGTGCTTTAAATGGGAATGTGACCCCCGATAATGACCCATTGAGTTTCTGTCCTGCTTGTAAAGTATTCCTCTGTCATGCTCCTTAAGACTAATAAGGCGAGAGCTTCCATCCCACGCTAATACCATTCCAAGCTCTGCAGATCACCAGTGCTGAAAGATTGCAAAATGTGATGATAATGCTTCAGCTCTGTGGAGGGAGGGAGGCTGTGTCCCTGTTTCATCAGCTGAAAGCTTGCCCATCAGATACTGAATATCATGAATAGAAATGTGTGCACGGGAATGTGAAGAAACATTTCCCTATAAAATTGCTAATGAATTTAATCCTTTATGCTCTTTACCGCTTACAAGATTTGCAGAGGGAATGAAGGGAAACAGGATTATTCTGGAGAATCTGAAAGCAGAGATAGGGCCGGAAATGAGGTATCATTTGGTCATTCATATATGGTACACTCTTGCATCCACAATGAATTGAAAAATAAGAACACCCTGTATCTTTTTAAGTCCTTATTGAATCTGTTATAATATTTCTTTTTTTGGTGGGTTTTTTTTTTTTTTTTTTGCTGTTTTGGCCATGAGGCTTGTGGGATGTTAGTTCCCTGACCAGGGACAGAACCCACAACCCCTGCGTTGGAAGGCAAAGTCAATGCACTGTACTGCCAGGGAAGGCCCCACAGGTAAGTCTAAAGCTCATTTGAAGGCCACCTCAATCTTGACCTTCCTCTCAACTCTTTCTAGAGGTAATCACCATTCAACTTCATATACATTTAAGTCTAAGACATTTTCTTCTGTGTTTGCATACATACATCACGTATAACTACTCACAGAAGTCATATTGTGGAGAGGCTTTTTTAGGACATAAATAATATCACACTGAACATATCATTCAGAAATATAAGAATGTAGACTTCAAGTTCAGACTGCCAGATTCAAATACCTTGACTTCATACATGAGTGACCTTGGGACTCACGTAGCTTCTATAACTCATATTTTCATCTGTAAAGTGGGGACAATAACGCAACTCAGCTTAGGAGATTTTGATGAGGGTTAAGTAAGCTCATTCACGTGATGAAGACAGTCCAGTGCCTCAGTTCAGTTCAGTTCAGTTCCGTCGCTCAGTCGTGTCCGACTCTTTGCAACCCCAAGAATCGCAGCACGCCAGGCCTCCCTGTCCATCACCAACTCCCGGAGTTCACCCAAACTCATGTGCATCGAGTCAGTGATGCCATCCAGCCATCTCATCCTCGGTCGTCCCCTTCTCCTCTTGCCCCCCAATCCCTCCCAGCATCAGGGTCTTTTCAAATGAGTCACTCTTTGCATCAGGTGGCCAAAGTATTGGAGTTTCAGCTTCAGCATTAGTCCTTCCAATGAACACCCAGGACTGGTCTCCTTTAGGATGGACTGGTCGGATCTCCTTGCAATTCAAGGGACTCTCAAGAGTCTTCTCCAACACCACAGTTCAAAAGCATCAATTCTTCGGCACTCAGCTTTCCTCACAGTCCAACTCTCACATCCATACACGACCGCTGGAAAAACCATAGCCTTGACTAGATGGACCTTTGTCGGCAAAGTAATGTCTCTACATATTAATATGCTGTCTAGGTCAGTCATAACTTTCCTTCCAAGGAGAAAGCGTCTTTTAATTTCCAGGCTGCAATCACCATCTGCAGTGATTTTGGAGCCCAAAGAATTAAAGTCAGCCACTGTTTCCAGTGTTTCCCCATCTATTTCCCATGAAGTGATAGGACCAGATGCCATGATCTTCGTTTTCTGAATGTTGACTTTTAAGCCAACTTTTTCACTCTCCTCTTTCACTTTCAACAGAGGCTGTTTAGTTCCTCTTCACTTTCTGCCATAAGGGTGGTGTCATCTGCATATCTGAGGTGATTGATATTTCTCCCGGCAATCTTGATTCCATGTGCTTCTTCCAGCCCAGTGTTTCTCATGATGTACTCTGCATATAAGTTAAATAAGAGAGGTGACAATATATAGCCTTGACGTACTCCTTTTCCTATTTGGAACCAGTCTGTTGTTCCATGTCCAGTTCAGTGCCTAGCAGATCACAAACATCCCATAAATATTAGCAGCTAGTTTGCCGTTACTCTTGGACATGTGAGCAGCTCATATATATTTCTTATTAAAGCTCTGAAAAGTCTCCGTTACTAGGATCTGTAGTGAGCACAGCAGATGTGTTGCAAATATGGCTCAACCATATTAAATTGTTCAGATAAAAGATTTCTTTTCACTAAAATAGGTTGTTGTAAAAAGAAACCTGGTACGTCTACATACTAACATTGAGTAAACATTAGCTTCAAAGATGCATTTCACATGTAAAATCAATGAATGCCAGTGGAAATGTCTTCGGCAAACTTGTGTGGAGAACCTACAATGACAAAATCTGAATATAGCATCAGAAAAAATAAAAATAAAAAAGACACCTGAATGGCAAGAGGTAGTCAGAATGAAAAGATCTGAGCAACAAATAAAGGGGATATCAAAACCAAGCAGGACCATATGGGTCCTATAAAATGAAAAAGATACATACACCCTAATGTCGATAACAGCTTTATTTACAGTTGTGAAGATATGGAAGCCATCAAATGTCCATCAACAGGTGAATGGATAAAGAAGATGTGGTATATATACATAATGAAGTGTTACTTGATGAGATGGCTGGATGGCATCACTGACTCAATGGACACGAGTCTGAGTGAACTCCGGGAGTTGGTGATGGACAGGAAGGCCTGGCGTGCTGTGATTCATGGGGTCGCAAAGAGTTGAACACGACTGAACGGCTAAACTGAACTGAACTGAACTGACTCAACCTTAAAAGAATGAAATTTTGCCATTTGCAACACGGATGTACTTGGAGGACGTTATGCTAAGTGAAACAAGTCAGACAGAGAAAGACAAATATGGTGTGATATCACTTCCATGTGAAAACTAAGAAATACAATGAACTACTGAATATAACAAAAAAGAAGCCGACTCACAGATAGAGGTAACAAACTAGTGGCTACCAGTGGGGAGTGGGAAGTCGGGGGCAGAGGGAGACAGGAGTAGAGGATTAAGAGGCACGAGCTATTGTGTATAAAATAAGCTACAAGATACAGTGTAGAACACAGGCTCTATAGCCAATATTATATAATAACTGTTAATGGAGGATGATCTTTAAAAACTGTAAATCACTATACTGTACACCTGCAATTTATATGATATGCGCCAACTACACTTCAGTTCAAAAAAGAACACTGTTACATACCTTTATGTGATATTTCCATTGACTACATCAAAAAAAATTAGAATTAAAAAATACGGGAAAAAATTTCCAACAGTCGTACAGCAAATGCTCCTTGAATGTTGAATAAACAAAAAATATTATGAGAAAAAAATGATATGGAGTCATATACACAGACATAATATGATCTTAATTAGATTCCCAATCTATGTGCTTGGGAAAATGAATTAAAGAGCACAGAATAAGACATTCAAAATGGTTAACTCTGGTAGGGAGAGATGCTGATTGCACACAATTTCTTTTCTCTGCTTTAAGAGTCTTCTGTGCTTTCCAAGTTCTCTTCAGTAAGCAGATATTGCTCTTATAAACAGAATAATACTAAGCAAATATAAGTTGAAATGTGAAGGTGTGAACTTGCCTACCTCTCAAGCATCTTCTTTGGGCCCATTTACTGCCTCGCGGTTCCTTCTGTGTTAACACTGTTCATTTCACGCCAGGCTTCCAGCCTGTGGCATCTCCAGGGCTGTATTCGGACTCCGCTGAGCCTCACTGTCTCCACAGTCCCAACCATTTACCTCCTGGCATCCCACCTCCCAGACCCTGCATTGCAGCAGACCCCCAAGGGTGTGCCAAGCCCAGGAAGCCCTTTTCTCTTAGGCTTCTCCAGCCTGAAGGGTCAAGAGGCTCCATCCTGAGTCTAGCAAAACAGGAGAGGATGTATTTGTAGGTATGAAGGAAGCATTGTTTTTCCAAACATCTCCCTATGTTTTTACCTGAAGTAGAACAACCAGGATTCTGTCTTATCACGTTAAATTGAAAAATTCAGTCTCATAAGCTATCTTAGGGAACACATCCAACATAGTCATAAAACGAAGGTTATAATATGTAAGGGAAGTAACCGAGCAACAAAGTCCCAACTCCAGGGGAAAAGACATGAAATTTCATATACTATTTATCCTGGGAGACTTTCTCACATTGTAGAGTTACCTTGAGTCAACAGAGGAGTAGAAAGGATAAATTATTCTTTTTTAAGATTCATCAGTATCTTTCCAATGTCTTAGATTAAGTTAAAAATGCCATTTCAAGCCCACTAAAATTTATTTTGATGGAGCATATTATTACTAATAGGTGTTTTTATTTTATATTTTCACACATGTGTAGGTGTCAACCAAGAAAGGACGAGGTTTACAAAAAATAAAAGTATTTATGATCTTGGAATTGCAATTTAGGAGACACATTTTCAGATAAAAGTGTTCTGTGGATGAGAAAAAGTCAAGGGCTTACAAAGGTAAAAGCTACAAGCTTGCTAAACTTGTCTGGCAAGAATAATGATCCACCCTGATGCAGAAAAGGAGAATATTTGTCCTTAATAAGTAGGCTGCCATGAGTTATTTTAGAGTAAGGGATCTGATAAGTATTTCGAGCTTCTGGAACACTGGGCAGATGGTCTAGATGGTCGAGGCTGCATTAAGACAATAAGTGGTCAAAGGTCATGAGAAATGGACTCCCACCGAAGCAGTAAACAAAGAATGTCCCAGTCAACAGAGATCGCAGCCGTCCAGTGAGAGCCCGTGAGCCCGGGGAAACGCAGGAAGGAGAACGCCTGCCATCCCGCCGCCTTCAGAGGCAGGCGCTCCCCCGGAGAGCACTGAGGAGCCGGGTGTGGAGACAGGACACTAGCCTCAGATGAGCTGAGGTGCACGTCAAGGGAATGAGTCCACTGAGCCCAGACTCCTGCATCTTACCAAACACAGAAAGGTGCTAAATTCCTCAACCTGAGACATCTGGTTTTCCTTAGTTAACAACGATCCTTTGACGTTCAGACTGCCTGCCCTTTCTTGCAAGGCTTCTGTATAACCCAGCTCCTCTGCTCACCGACTCAGAGTAGTTCTCTCAGGGTTACCTGAGATGCTGCTGCCCCCACCTCCCAGGGTAGAAATCCTGAAAGTCCGAGCAGAATAGAACGGAGCTCTCCACTCTTAGGTTGTGAATGCTTCCTGGCATCTGGTCCCATCACTTCATGGCAAATAGACAGGGAAACAGTGGAAACAGTGGCTGGCTTTGTTTGGGGGGGGCTCCAAAGTCACTGCAGATGGAGACTGCAGCCATGAAATTAAAACGCACTTACTCCTTGGAAGAAAAGATATGACCAAGTTAAGCAGCATATTAAAAAGCAGAGACATTATTTTGCCAACAAAGGTCCATCTAGTCAAGTCTATGGTTTCTCCAGTAGTTATGTATGGATGTGAGAGTTGGACTGTAATGAAAGCTGAGCACATATGGAGAACAGTGTGGAGATTCCTTAAAAAACTGGAAACAGAACTGCCTTATGACCCAGCAATCCCACTGCTGGGCATACACACCGAGGAAACCAGAATAGAAAGAGACACGTGTACCCCAATGTTCATCGCAGCACTGTTTATAATAGCCAGGACATGGAAGCAACCTAGATGTCCATCAGCAGATGAGTGGATAAGAAAGCTGTGGTACATATCCACAATGGAATATTACTCAGCCATTAAAAAGAATGCATTTGAATCAATGCTAATGAGGTGGATGAAACTGGAGCCAATTATACAGAGTGGAGTAAGCCAGAAAGAAAAACACTAATACAGTATACTAACACATATATATGGAATTTAGAAAGATGGTAACGATAACCCTGTATGCGAGACAACAAAAGAGACACAGATGTATAGAACAGTCTTTTGGACTCTGTGGGAGAGGGTGGGGGGTGATTTGGGAGAATGGTATTGAAACATGTATAATATCATATAAGAAACAAATTGCCAGTCCAGGTCCGATGCATGATACTGGATGCTTGGGGCTGGTGCACTGGGATGACCCAGAGGGATGGTACGGGGAGGGAGGAGGGAGGGAGGTTCAGGATGGGGAACACGTGTACACCCGTGGCAGATTCATGTTGATGTATGGCAAAACCAATACAATATTGTAAAGTAATTAGCCTCCAATTAAAATAAATAAATTTGTATTTTTTAAAAAAAGAAAGCTGAGGGCAGAAGAACTGAGGCTTTTGAACTGTGGTGCTGGAGAAGACTCTTGAGAGTCCCTTGGACCTCAAGGAGATCCAACCAGTCCATCCTAAAGGAGATCAGTCCTGGGTATTCATTGGAAGGGCTGATGTTGAAGCTGAAACTCCAATATTTTGGCCACCTGATGCAAAGAACTGACTCATTTGAAAAGACCCTGCTGCTGGGAAAGATTGAGGGCAGGAAGAGAAGGGGACAACAGAGGACAAGATGGTTGGATGGTATCACCGACTCAATGGACATGAGTTTGGGTGGACTCCAGGAGTTGGTGATGGACAAGAAGGCCCGGTGTGCTGTGGTTCATGGGGTTGCAAAGAGTCGGACACGACTGAGCAACTGAACTGAACTGAATCAGAGTCCATCCAGGCCGAGAAACATGTGAGCACACATTCTTGGGGGTGCCAAGCCGCACTTTAGAGAGTTCTTTCAGCAACAACAGCTCCATTCTGATCATCCCACAGTAGTGGCAGTAGTCTTATGTTTTATTTCTACCTTTAAAATATGGTCTTGCCTGTGGTATTTAAACTGCAAATTACAACCCAAAGACAAAAAGGAAATATTTGGCAGCACTGAGAGAAGCACCCCGTTAACACCTGCATGCTCAAGAGACCTTGCGTTTCTCACTGATCTCAGCAGCCGGAATGTTTGACAGCAGATCTCTCATCCCCGGACGGCCGTATTGCCGGTCATTGAAGAGAAATTCCCATTTTCTCCTCACTGTTTCCTACATTAGAGGGCACAAAGTCTGCCAGCCCCCCATCTCACACAACCCTTCCAGAAGCAGATTTTTTAAAAAAAATCTGAAATGAAAAGCTCACAGAAAATTCCAAAACAAAAATGAGATAGTGATGAGAACACTTGAGTACAGAGTAACAAATCTCTACACTCTGATGGCAAATCCAATGCCTTCAAAAGAGCCTCCTACAACTGGGACAGCCTGCTTTAGGATAATGTTTACAAATGATTTTATCCAGTTTTAACTGCCATGCATTCACAACAATCTGTCAGCTTTTAACCAGGTGAGACACCCCCACAGTTGGAGAGGACCCTCAAATCACCAGAGAACTCAAAAAAGGGGGGCAAGCCAGAAAAATATCTTTCCCCCTGCTAGTCCCCGACATATTGTGGGAAGAAGCATCCATGTACAGTTCTTGGCCTCCCTACACTGTGCTAAACAGCAGACACCCCCAGGAGTTCTACCAAGTAGCTCTCAGGGAGTTGTTGGTGAACAAAAACATTCCTCCTACCATTCTAGGTTCTTCTAGCTGTTGAAGAGTTAAACTGCCACAGAATAGATTAATAGGAGCAAATCAGACAAAAATTTAATAACATGTACACTTGTGTCTACCAAAAAAGATACCCACAACCTGAAAGTGGAGTTATGTTTTATTCTGTGGACAAGCTGAGGACTTCATGCCCTGGAGGTAGCATCTCAAACAACCCTGAAAAACTGCTTGAGGAGGTGAGGTTGGGGTCGGGGGGAAGATATATAGGAGTTTTGTGAGTAAGGGAAGTAGAAGGAACAGAAGATAAGTTAACAAAAGAAAGCTAGATGTCTCAGGTTGGGGAGTTTAATGCTTTTCTAGGCATGAGATGATGAAGGAGTCTAGGTGCATGAAAGCATTCCATTTGAAAGGGAGCAGGACCCCATGGTCCTTGCCTCCCACGTCCTCAGCCTGTGGAACAACTTTTGCCAAAGAGCACGTTTAATCAGCAAACTGAGAAAACACAGAAACAAAGGGAAAGAGTCCAGCAAGACTAAACAGTATCAGTTTAGTCATTAAGCATAGTTAAGGGCCTTTAGTCTCTTCTCGAGAGCTATAGATGACATTCTGAGCCATCTCCTGCGACCTGTCTTGTAGACACTGAAACCTCCACCAAGAGAAAGAAGCTAACTCCGTGATGCCCAGACTGTACCCATGACATACGCTGCTGCAGTCCCAGAGACCAGCCTCTGATGGCTGCTAGATGGCAGATGGTCTTTAGTTCCCTCCTGAGTTGCCTGAGGGCTCACCAGTTTACCTTAGATGCTGGCTGCAATCGCTGATGACTGTCCTGTTGTTTAATCACTAAGTCATGTCTGACGCATTTGCGACCCCACAGACAGTCCATGGGAGTTCCCAGCCAAGAACATCGGAGTGGGTTGCCATTTCCCTCTCCAGAGGATATTCCCAATCCCCAACCCTAACAGGCTTTTGTTTTCCTTTACGGCACACCCATCTGTTGAGTCAGCCCATTGACTTGATCTTTGTGGATGAACCATCAGAAAATGGGGCAACAAACAAGACTGAGATTAGCATGGACTGTATCCACACGCAGGACTTGGACCTGAGCAACCCATGTGGGTGAGTGGCGTGGGCTTCCCCTCTAAATCTGCGGGCCATGCTATCCACATCTTCCATGGCGCATGAAAAAGCAGGTGACTGGGAATGGTCAAGGAGGCCATTGGAAAGAGAGTCACTGTGGTCAGCAGAGAAATAACTAAGAGCCTGCCTCAGCTCTGCATGACACATGTTTCCACTGGTGTGGGGAAGACAGTTGGAAGTAATTCCTTGCGTTCTTTACCCGAGATGCTCCTCCCACAGCTGATGGAGACAGAACCAAAGTCAAGACCTTCAAGACCTTGAACCAGGATTGAACCTGCATCTCCTGCATTCCAGGCAGAATTTTTTACTGCTGAGCCACCAGGGAAGTCACTCTTTGTTTATTGATATGTCAGGAAATATCCCATTTCTCACAAGGGAAAGACCCAGGGAAACAAATTTCTAAAATGGATGAAGCCACTGCCTTAAATGCCACCTTCAGTTAAAGGCAAAAGTAGAAGTGGAGGATGGAGGCCAGCTCTAGGAGGACACCGAGAGAAGTACAGTCAACAAGGGTGAGACTGTGTGGAGGAATCTGCCTGGTCAGTAGGCAAAGGATGCTGAAGCCATCAGCCACTGTGACCATGTCCAGCTGTGCACCTGAAGGGATTCAGGATGAAGGAAAGCAGACTACTAGTCTTGTACAGACCTGGGCTATAAATAAAGCTGAATGTCGAAGAACTGATGCTTTCAAACTGTGGCGCTTGAGAAGACTCTCGAGAGTCCCTTGGACAGCAAGGAGATCAAACCAGACAAGCCTAAATGAAATTAGCACTGAATATTCATTGGAAGGACTGACGCTGATGCTCCAATACTTTGGCCACCTGATCTGAAGAGCCTACTCACTGGAAAATACCCTGATGGTGGGAAAGATTGAAGGCAGGATGAGAAGGGGGCAACAGAGGACAGAGATGATTGGATGGCACCATTGACTCAATGGACATGAGTTTGAGCAAGCTCCAAGGGATAGCGAAGGACAGGGAAGCCTGGCACGTTGCAGTCCATGGGGTCACAAAGGGTCAGACACAATTTAATGACTAGACAACAAGTCAGCTAAGATGCATATAAAAGGACTGATTTTAATGAATCCAGATGCTTACATCTTCCTGTACATAGAAAAGTACTAAATTCATTGATATGAGATGTCTGGTTTTCTTTAACTTAGTCTATTGATGTTTGACTACTCCAATATACTTTGGCCACTCCCCTACCTCTTGGGAGCAGTTCTTCAGAGCAATCTGAGAAGCTGTCTTCTGGACTTGAAATCCCCAGAAATCCACCAAATAAAGCATAACTCTAAACTTTTAGGTTGCTCTTTTTTTTCCCAGGCAACAGTTGCTTGGCACATATAAATCCTTGTCTTCTCCGCATATGAGAGTTTCTAGAGATAAAACCAAGCAAAGTCTGCGTTCCTCTGCTTACCATTTGCAAAACTGTATCCTGTCTTTGTAATCCTACATTTCCCCTGGGCTCCATTTTCCTCTAAGTCTACTCCTAAAACTGCACAACCTAAACATCCTCTGGACACTCCAGGAGAGTTTGAATATGCCTACTTTCTCTCATTCTCATCCAGCGAAACCTCTTATAACACAGATAAAATGGGACTGGCCTTGGTGTGGTGTGACACTCATGGAAGATGCAAGTTGAACATTAAAAAAGCATTAATAAGCAATTTAAACTTTTACTGACGTCTTGAATGAAAAACATGCTTTATGCTTTTGTGATCTGTGTGTATATGCTGAGTCACTCAGTCATGTCTGACTCTTTGAGACCCCATGTACTGTAGCCCACCAAGCTCCTCTGTCCACGGGATTCTCCAGACTAGAGTACTGGAGTGGATGCCATGCCCTCCTCCAGGGGATCTTCCCAACCCAGAGATGGAACCTGGGTCTCCCACATTGCAGGCGGATTCTTTACCGTCTGAGCCACCAGGGAAGCTCTGGCTACTGAATAAGTTTGTTGGCTATAAGAATGTATGCTCTCCTATCCCTTCTCCAGGGGATTTTTCTGACTCAGGAATTGAACCAGCATCTCCTGCATTGCAAGCAGCTTCTTTACCAGCTGAGCTACCAAGGAAGCCCCAGAAATCAACTAATGACTGGGAGGCACCACTGGGAGGCCTATGACCTAAGTCAAATCCCTTAAGATTATGACTGGCCTCAGGTACTATAAACTCTCAAGAACAAAACCAAGACACATCTATGGTTCCTATAAGGCCCTTACTTTTTCAAAGGGTCTATAGTTTTCTGCTAAATTTCTGTAAACTAGAAAAGTCAACTAAGCAAGTTATCCTTTACATGAGTATCCTGGCTCGTCGAGGGTTTTTGAAGTAATGATGCTGACATCACTCTATGAAAATAGGTGTCCCTCCACGGTCATCATCCACTTTTACAAAGAAACCCACCTGCCTGGCCAGAATCACCCCGTCTTCTGAGCCACTTCACTTGCATTAGTTACCAAGCATCCAACAGCTTGCGATATTAGGACTTCAAATAGCATGAGACCAGCTCCCTCCACCCCTCTAGACACTCGGAGAAGTCTCCACAAGTGCTACCTTCAAGGTCAGAAATAACACATCCTCATCAAAACAACCTTAATTCCCTGCAGCTTCCAGGGCCCAAGCCCATCCACTGCGGAATCTATCTTGTACTAGAACGAGTGGCTGTTTTGAAATCAAAGCGTGAACTTCAGGCCTTGGCTTCTTTAAAAAGCATCAAGAGAATAAATTTTGGAAGAAGAGAGGAAAGAAAGTGTCTGAAAGGGATGAGAAGTGGGTGTGAATTACTGAAAATGGACCCTCGAATGATTCTCAGTTGTTACCTCAAGACAGTGTTCAGGATTTCCTAGTGTGACGGTCATTTTGGCTCCATTTCTGAGTGACAGGGTGCTGGCATGCACACTGCAGGCCGGAGGATGTTGTCCTGCAAATGCACCTGCCCCAGGCCTGGGGGCTATTGCGTTAGTTCCACTAAGTGAAAGTGGAAGTCACTCAGTCGTGTGCGACTCTTTGCGATCCCATGGACTATACAGTCCATGGACTGCTCTAGGCCAGAACACTGGAGTGGGTGGCCTTTCCCTTCTCCAGGGGATCTTCCCAACCCAGGGATGGAACCCAGGTCTCCCGCAATGCAGGCGGATTCTTTACCAGCTGAGCCACGGGGGAAGCCCACTAAAGCACTTCCCTTTGTCTTGGTCTGAAAGGAGGAGTGACACTCTCCCACTCTGAGCACTAGGGGAGCTTGTCTCCATTTCTGTACCTCAATTTCCTCACTGTCCTCTCAGGACAGAAAAACTACCAGCAAGTGTTCCTGAGAGGACTAACTGTGGCCCTTAAAGTGCTGGGAAACTGCAGGATTAGTTCTGTTATGTTTGGCCTCAGTTATTAACATCACTGCCATGCGCTTCCCTGGACAGAGCTTCTATTCCCAAGCTTGTGAGGAGTTTAAAGAAAGTTCCAGCTTCGTTTCTCTCTTTTGTGGGATTTTAAAAAATTTTTAATTTAAAAAACTAATTTAATTTTTAATAAATTTTTAAAAATGTAATACAGTTTTAAAGGTCACTTTCCATTTACAGTTGGGGCTTCCCTGATGGCTCAGATGGTAAAGAGTCTGCCTGTGATGTGGGAGACCTGGGTTTGATCCCTGGATCGGGAAGATCTCCAGGAGAAGGAAATGGCACCCCACTCCAGTATTCTTGCCTGGAAAATCCCATGGATGGAGGAGCCTGACGGACTATAGTCCATAGGGGTCACAGAGTCGGACACAACTTTGTGACTTCACTCACTCACTTCCATTTGCAGTTACTAGGAAATAAGGGTTACATTCCCCATGCTGTCCAATGCATGGCTGCGCCTGTCTTAGACCCAGTAGCTTGCACCTGCCACTCTTCCCCAGCGCTGCCCTTCCCCCAGTCCCCATCAGGAACCACTGAGTCTGCTTCGTCCAGACAACAAGTAGCCTCCACCTCTCCTCTCTCTCCCTCTCCTTCACCCTCTTTCTCTCCTGTTTTTCTCTTTCTTTTTAATGGACAGAGCTGAAACTCTTTTCTATTCCTTCAGTGCTTTGATTCCCTAAAGACTGTCATCTTTACCCATGAATTGCCCCATCTACCCTCCCAATATCAACACCGTGGGCAAATTCCTTGAAGGTCCCAGGGGAAGATGCCCTTGAGGTCACGTAAAGTCCATCGCAGTACAACGGTCGAAAGAAGACAGCCAAGGTCTGAGAAACTCTAGTCACTGAGGATCTTGGTTCAAATCCTCTCTCACCACGGATGACTGAAATGGACGCCAAGAAAGGGCGCCTAGCTGGTAAAGGAAATAGCAACACACCCATTCCGTAGACTACCAGAGAGCCAGTAACAACACGTTATAAAATAAAATGAGCTATTTGATTGTTGAAATATGTGTTGTTCAAAAATGTGTTGTTTCATATTCCTATTCTAAAGACTCTGTTCGTATATACACAATGGCATCACCAACTCAGTGGACATGGGTTTGGATGGACTCTGGGAGCTGGTGATGGACAGGGAGGCCTGGCGTGCTGCGGTTCATGGGTCACAAAGTGACCCATGGACACGAGTGAGCGACTGAACTGACCTGAACTGAATATACACAAAGATGTAAGTCTTAATAGAAAAACACTGGATTCATCAAAATAGGAACATAGATAACTCTGGGAAATGGCATTGTGACATTTATGAACTTCCCAAATTTTTGATATTAAGAATTCTGAAAATACGTATTTGTACACTTACTGCAACCCAGCAACTCTTTGCACCGTATTGAAGTGCTCACACATGCATGCAAATGGCCAGAGGGATCCACCACGTGCACACAGGCTCATCCTATGTTCATTAGTTTTCTCTGCCCTGTGAGGATGGGCCCAGCCTTCCCAGCCTCCCTGAGATCAACAAAAAGGGAAGAAAGCATAATACAATCAGGCGAGATGAAGCTTACCTTGTCAAACTGCAGCAAGGCCCAGAATCTCTCCTCCCTCCCTCCCTGGACAAATCCACAAGCTATTGCTTGCAAGAGTCGAGCCACCTATGGAAAACATCGGGTTCTCCCATGGCAGCTTCCACAGTTTGCTCCAGGCCCCCGAAGTCTGAATTTGCAGGGCTGCTTTAAATTCTAAGAAATAAGGGGCTGGTCTTCAACCTTTTCATCAAAGGGATTCAAATCTCATTCTTCCCTGCAAATCTGAGATCAGCAGCCTTGTTTGGCCCAGGCTTCTTGAGAAGGGAGGCAGTCAGTCACATGCTAAAGGAGAATGTTGGAAAGTAGGTTCATAAAGCTATTTATTTTTTGTTTGGTTTTCTTTGTAATTTTGGCCATGCTGAACCTTCATTGCAGTGCACAGGTTTCGATGGCCCGAGATATGTGGGATCTTAGTTCCCCGACTGGGGATCCAACCTGCATCTCCTGGAAGGTGAATTCTTAACCCCTGGACCACGAGGGGGCCCTTCAGATAGATATTTGAACCAAATGAAAAGAGACAGGACCTTGGAGCATCAGTCACCCTACTTGAAGACGTTTGCTTTAAAAGGGATGTATACTGGTTGAGAGCCTCAGCTTTAGGGTCAGACAGTCCAGAGCTTGATTCCCTGGGATCTCTATTGATCAGCCATGTGGGTTCTGGTAAAGTTGTCTGTTACATAAAATGAAACAATAATGGGAACTATCTCATTAAGATTATTGAGACCGTAATGGAGAGGGAGAGGGCGGGATGATTTGGGAGAATGGCATTGAAACATGTATTCTTGGGACCTGACCTGAGCCATGACAGGCTCAACAGGCCACACTAGGCCTAAGCCTCAGGTTCTTGTAAGCATGAGTCATAATTCTAGGAAGCCCCCGATGACACCAAGGTCCCCGATGACACCAAGGTCCCTGATGACCCAAGGATGAGACAATCAAGGTTAAGTCAAACACCATGATGACCCAAGGTTGAGTCAATCAACACACACCAACTAAACTATTGCTCAGACAAAAGACCACCTGTATATAAGCAGCTGTAATTCAGAGCTCGGGGCTCTCGTCAAGACTCCACTGCGCTGGATGAGACGGGAGCCCTAGCCCGGGCTAGTAATAAAACCCCTTTATGTTTTTGCATTGCTGTGGACGTCTTATTCTCTCAGTTTTGGGGACTCGGACTCTGGGCATAACAGTATAATATCATATAAGAAACGAATCGCCAGTCTAGGTTCAATGCAGGATACAGGATGCTTGGGGCTGGTGCACTGGGATAACCCAGAGGGATGGTATGGGGAGGGAGGTAGGAGGGGGGTTCAGGAGTGGGAACTTATGTACACCTGTGGCGGATTCATGTTGATGTTTGGCAAAACCAATACAGTATTGTAAAGTAAAAAAAAAAAAAAAAAGAAAGAAAAGAAAAGAAATGTTTACTCCCATGCCTGGCAGAGTCAGTAGGCCATATCAGTTACTGTTACCCCCATTCTAAACTTGTACATCCACAGCTTTAAGCACGCAAATGAACTGAGCATTGAATTAGGTGTGGTATAGGACATATGAAATAAGATATGGTTTCAGCCTAAATAACAGCATAATCCAGCTACATAGTCTCTTCTCTCTTACCCTCTTTTTCTGTTTTTCTGCCTCTCTTTCTGTATAAAGACCATTATGTGCACACATGTATTGTTGAAAACCAAAAGATACATAAAATTGTAAAACAATAGAGAAGCAGACGGGAAAAATTCAGGGGGAAAGATAGTGGTAAAATTCTCCTTCAAAAGCTGAATAAAATAAAACAGAAAACAAGGTATCAAGTTGGTGATCTTTCTCTGACCCTCCTTGACCATCCTCTCTTCCCAGCTTCTCAGCTACCAGCTCTGCATCAAACAATGACAGGACAAGTGGGAAATAACCTTAACAAATGTGGTTTCCCACCCTCCAACCTTGTGCCCTAAGGAAGTATTTGCACATTGCCCGTGAAAGCAAAGAAGCAAAATGAGATGCATCTAAGTACAGCTTAGGGGATCGAGAGGAAGTTCAGGGCAGAACAGCTGACACTCAGGAGATGAATAAACGTGTTTAAATGAAGGAGGAGTGATATGCAAAGAACTGTCTACAAGCACAACAACAGAAAAGATGAAAAAGAGCAAATAAATGTCAATAAAGAAAGCAACCTAGGGAAGATTTACCTCCAGGAACGAAAAGAAATCCTTAAGCAACAGTGCTTAACATTCTCAAAGAAACTAAAGGAACATAGCCTCCATTAATTCAGATGAAAGAGGAAATAATAAAAGTTTTTAATGGAAAAGAGATGGAATTAAAACAGAATAGTAGCATCAAAAAGCTGAATGAACACTGCATGAAAAGGAAAATGGTATGGGCTTTCAAAAAAAATCACACACGATAGAAAGAAAATGGAAAAATTCAAACTACTCAGAAAATGATGGTCCACATGGGGAACCCACTGTAGGGACCCAACATATAACTATTTGACCTTGCAGAGAAAGAGAACAGAGCAGCCAGTGAACACACAGTATTCAAAGGCGTAATGAAGGAGAACGCTTCTGAACTGAAATAACATGTGAATACAGATTTAACAGGGTGAAATCTACCTAACATTTACAAACATAAAGAGTATTCCTTCATTCTTGAATAAGTAGTTGAATTTCAAAAGTAGCTTTAAAAAAAATGTAGATACTGGAAAACAGTGGGCCTCGTCTACCAAATTCTGAAAGAATAAAGGGAAATATGATCCAAAACCTTTCCCCAGTTTAGGTGTCATTCCTTACGGCAGAGACAGAAAGAAATTCTCAGTTATGCAGGGATTCTGGAAGCGTAATTAATATATAACCTTATTTAAAACATCATAGCAACATATCCCTGCTGATTAAGATGAAAATCAAAATAAATAATCACAGAAGTATAAATTTCTATATGAAAGGACTAGAAAGAAATTTGAACTATTCCAGCAGAAGATTTAGTCTAGAAAGTTATTTCTGACTATGGTTAGAAGAATAAATGCAAATATCTTAATTCTTATTAAGAAACATTTTATTCCAGTTTTATATTATAGTATTATTTTATAGCTTATAATAGCATTTTAGTTTTATTAATATATTTACTATACCATTATAGTTTATTAAGGTTCCATCACAGTTCATTATAAGTATTTATCATTTTAATTATAATGAGCTATAATAAAAACTCTTGAGTCTACTAATACAGAACAGAAGGTAGAAATGGATAGTGGGTATATTATGGGCCATTAAAACTAAACTGATTTTTCACCTTTCATGGGAAGAGTCAATAGCCACCAATAATTTCAGAAACTGAAGTTCAGTGTAAGTATTTTAAATATTCAAATCAATAATATGAAGAACAATAAATTTGAGTATGTGTTCAAAATTACTGGAAGGAAAATTATGACTAAAAAACATAACATCCAGTTAAATGTAAAAGGAAAATAATTGTCAAAAAATATGAATTATCTTGGGATCTCCCTGTTCAAAGATAATTGGGGGTTACCATGATTGAAAGTTATCAAATAATGCTTTAAATAGCAAATGGAAAGACAGTGATTGAGTACATTACTTAGCAATATGGAAGTGAACATAAGAAACAAGTGACGGAAAGGTCTGAAAAGGGTCACACCTCATACGTGAGACTGGAGGCAGAATCGGGGCAGAGAAAACCGGAGACCGGCTTCCGTTATTGCTCTGTTTCACTTTAAATTAGCTTTTCAGAATGAGTCATTTTTATGAATGTATTGCTTTATTTTTCTTTAAGTGGAAAAAACTAATATATGCAAGTAAATTTAAACCTTTTTAAAAGGGATTATTATAATCACACCTGATAAAATTGGGTTCAGTGTAAAGAACATTGACAGAGCCTAAGATAGTCATAATTTTCAAAAGGAAAAACAGAGGGGGTAAAAAAGGTTTGAAAACTTTTTGTCAAAAGAAGACAACAAGGGGAAGCAGCCCTGCCAGGCGGGACTACATACCAGAGAGCAGGAGGGGCTGGTGTGGAAGCACCCAGAGCAGAGGCCATGCGGCCGCTCCCCGGTGGCGTCTAAATCCTGGGACAGCAAAGGGCTCTTTTGAACATTTACTGATTTCCTGTTCTGTCCCAGGTCTAAGCTGCTGCACTTGCATCTTTGACCTTAGTTGTGCCATGTGGGATCGAGTTCCCTGAGCAGGTATCAAACCCTGGCGCCCTGCACTGGAGCCTGGAGTCACTGGACCACCAGGGCAGTCCCACAGTGGACTTTTTAAACCAGTGGTGATGCAAAAACTGTGCCGCTGCTCAGAAAATGACCCATGCCTCACAGCATGCAGGAAAACAAACCCCCAATGAAAAAATGGGTCAGGGATCTGAATACAGGAAGGAGGAGGAGAGGGAGGAGGGGGCAGGGGAGAGATGGGAGGACAGGGAGGGGAGAGATGGAGGACGGGGAGGGGAGGGGAGCCGCAGAGAAGACTGGTGAGTTCTCCCTTAACCTCAGTGCAGAGAAAAGCTTTCTAACTGTGACTCAGAACCAGCCACAGAGAAGAAAGCTTGAAAACGCAACCGCGCGATTTTTCAGTTTCTCATAGAGAAAAACACTATAAAAAGGCAAAGTCAAAAAACAATTGATTCACCAGAAGAAAATATTTGGAAAGGATATCACGAAAAAAAGACTAAATTCCCGAACCGGGGACAAACAAACTCTTAAAAACAGACAGACCAAAATCCTAACAGAAAAGTGAGAAAGAGACATCAACAGAAATACACACACACACACGCAAGCAAGATTAAAAATGGTACTTAATACACTGAAAATATTAAGCCTCATTTCTAATGCGAGAAATGCAAATTTAAACAACACGGGACTGGTACTTCTCACCTGTTAGACTGACAAAGGTTAGTGTATGAGGAAACATTCTCTTGGTAAAGTTGGGAGGAGAGGCACCCTCAGACATTGCTGGTGAAAATACCAAACGGCAGCAACCTGTGGAAGGAAACCTGGCAAAATCTAACAAAACTACATATGTATTTACATCTGGACTCAGAAGGAAATGGCAACCCACTCCAGTATTCTTGCCTGGAGAATCCCAGGGACAGAGGAGCCTAGTGGGCTACCGACTATGGGGCCGCACAGAGTCGGACACGACTGAAGCGACTTGGCAGTAGCAGCAGCAACCCACTTCTAGGGACTGGCACTACAAATAAGCCTCCGACAATACAAAAGTAGACATATTCAAAAGGTTACTTATTACAACAATATCTCTAATATACAAAATGCTGGAAATAACCTAAATAATTATACCTTAGGGTATGAATAAAGCACAGGGTCCTGTTTGAATAAACCACAGTATTCTCACACTGGAGTGCTTGACAACTGAAGAAGAGTAGAGAGGAGCTCTAAGAGCTGATCCGAGGAGATGTTTAGGATCTGATGCTAAACAGAAAAAGCACAGTACAAAATACAGTGGGACCTTCCTTGGCTATGGATTCCAAATCCACGGATTCAACCAACCACAGATCAAAAATATTTTCTTTTTCAATTCCAGAAAGTTTCACAAAGCAAACCTTGAATTTGGTGCACCAATAATGTTCACATCTCACATTTACATGGTACTTACAACTACTTACCTCTCATTTATATTGCATTTGGTATTATAAGCAACCTAGATGTTTAAAGTATGTGGGAGGATGTATGTAGGTTTTTCGCAAATACTATACCATTGTACATGAGGGACTTGATGTGGATTTTTGGTATTTGGGGTGGAGGGGAGGGGGGAAATGCCCTGGAAACCAATCCACCGTGGATAGCAAGTATCAATCTATAGGATATTGTTTTTCCAGTAAGGAAGTGTATACAAACATAAATGCATCCATGCATCTCTTAGGAAAGAAATATAAGAATAGCTCAGAAACTAATGAGATAAGTGCCAATAAACTGGGTGGGAATGAGGTGGCAAAATGGGGACTTGGGAATAAGGTAAACACTTCTCTGGTTTACTTTTTTAATAAGCAAATAAGCAACCAAGATTAATCATGATGTAGGACTCCAAATGGAACAGCAACAAATGAACCTGAATGTACTGCAAATGAGTAACATGCCTCAGCGATGGAGGTGGGGAAGGAAAACCCTCCTCTAAGTGACTTTGAAAAACAGCATTTGACTGCATCCTGTGAGGCTAAAGACTAACAGCACCGTACATCAAAACTAGATTTTAGTACATTTTTCACAGGGCTTTGGGTTAGCAATTAAAAAACTACATCATGTGTATGCCAGGACTGAGCAAATAAGTCAATATATTGTGGGTAATCGGAATCTGATTTTTATAAAACTTGGCGATGTGGTAAGAATCTGGTTTCTCACTATCAGAGAAAAGAGTAACAAGTATGGGAAAGAACAGATTAAAATATGAGGTATCAGTTTGAACTCAAAGTTAGGTAGATGGAGACAGATAATAGATCCATAGATGATAGAAGATACAGACAGAAGATAGAAATACATATGTGCGCATGTTACGTCTTCTACTGCTGCCTACTGAGAGAGCTTAGAAATTATGGTGGTGTTTTTGTTTTAATCGCTTAGTCCTGTCTGACTCTTGTGACCACGTGGACTGTAGCCGCCAGGCTCCTCTGTCTGTGGGATTCCCCAGGCAAGAATCCTGGTTGCCGTTTTCTTCTTCGGGGATCTTCCCGACCCAGGGATCAGTTCCATGCTAGCAGGCAGATTCTTCAGTGCTGAGCCCCCAGGGAAACCCAGAAACTGGGGTACCTAGTGGAAATGAGCACACCTGAGATCCAGATTTTGTTTTCTGAATATCATCTTAGATAAAAGGAATGAGAGCTCCTTGTGAAATCGGTTGATACCAGGACTAAGGCAAGCAATTTACATGAGGAGCCCCTCAACATTCAAATTTGCGAGAACTTGATCATCAAATTAACTAAGGACAGTAACAGATTATAACCCAGAGAATCAAAAGAAGTATCCATGAGTCCTTACTCAAGTAAATAAGTAGATGAACAAATAAATAAATAGGAGAAATGGGGCAGCTTTTCCTTACAAAAGAATTCTAACTAATGAATAAAGAAATAAGGAAGGAAATACAAAATCTCCATTAGACAAACACAGAAATAATGTCATAGGCAGGAGCCAATTGAAATTTTCTGGTGGTCCAGTGGTTAAAGCTCTATGCTTTGCCTTCAGGGGGCACGGGTTTGATCCCTGGTTGGGCTTCCCTTGTGGCTCAGCTGGTAAAAATCTGCTTGCAGTGTAGGAGACCTGGGTTCGATTCCTGGGTTGGGAAGATCCCCTGGAAAAAGGGATGGCTACCCACTCCAGTATTCTGGCCTGGAGTATGGACTGTATAGTCAGTGGAGTCGCAAAGAGTCGGCCACAGCTGAGCGACTTTCATTTGCGGATCTAAGATCCCACGTGCCTCCTCAGTACAGCCAAAAACGAAAAAGAGGCAAACAAAAAAAGAATCAATGAAGGATGCTAAAATTAGTGGGTGAAGGATTGATGAGAAATGGAATCTTTGCATAGTCCTTAATACCTCCCTGTGAATTACTTGTTAATTTCAAAGAGAAAAATAATAACTTACTAGTGGAGAAACCCCACTATGAGAAGCAAGTGATCAAGGTAATAAGTCCTCACTGCTAGTAAGACTTAACATCCTGTACACTCTGACATCATACACTGAGAAGGGCATGTCCCTTCTGTGGGATTCCTGCCTAAATACATAGCCTCAATTATCATGAGAACACATTGAACAAATACAACTGAAACACTGGAAAACAATTGGTCTGTCCTTTTGGAAAGTCTCAAGGTTGTGAAAGACAAAGAATAACTAAGAAACAGATTACAGAGGATAAAGACTAATAAAGCCTGTAGATTAGTTAGCAGTATTGTAACAGTGTGAACTTCCTATGTTTGGGTTATGTACCCTGTCAACACTAGGGAATGGAGGTGAAAGATAGATGGGGACTTGTACTATTTTTGTGATTTTCCATTAGTTTAAATTTGTTGTTTTTACAAGGACAAATGAAATGTTTAAAATTGTGTCATAAAATAACACAGAAATAGATTCATTTACTATCTCAATTTAATAACAAAGAGTAAAGTTTATGATTAAGTACAATCAAAATGAAACATGAAGTGCATGGGCTTCAGACAAAGTGGACAGAATCACACACACACACACACACACACACACACGAGCACGCGCACGTGCATGAACCTAGAAAGACAAAGAAATGTAAAAGAACGACCTCCCTGGTGGCTCGGTGGTCAAAACCCCCCCACCGATGCAGAAGACTCGGGCCTGACCCCTGCCCCACTGAGACCCCACAGGCCACGAAGCAGCTAAGCCCGTGTGCCGCAGCGCCCACCTGCCCTCTAGAGCCGGGAAGCCGCAGCTCCTGGGCCCAGGTGCCCAGCCCTGAAGCCCGCATGCTCTAGGCCCCGGGCAAGGCAGCAGGGAAAGTCACCCCAGGGAGAAGCCCCTGCCCCGCAGCTAGAGAGCCGCCCCGCTCAGCACAACTAGAGAGCGGCCCTCACGCACCTCAGCTAGAGAGGGGCCCCCGCTCACCTCAGCTAGAGAGCTGCCTTCACACACCACAACTAGACAGCGGCCCTCTCTCACCACAACTAGAGAAAGCCCTCGCTCACCACAAGAGAGCCACCCTCGCTCACCACAACTAGAGAGCCTCCCTTGGTCTCCACAGCTAGAGAGAGCCCTCACTCAACACAACTAAAGAAAGCCCCACTCACCATAACTGGAGAAAGCCCTTGCTCACCACAGCTAGAGAGAGCCCTCCCAGCAGCAAAGCTCCAGAACAGCCAAAATAATCAAATAAAGTTATTTTTAAATATAGAAGTGTGAAGTAGCCAGCAGTTTGTTTACAAACCAGACCTAAACACAAGCATGTTATCACTAGTAACTCTAGGGTACAGAAGAGAGAAAATTACTTAAATATGGAAGTGATCAGTTTCACTTCTCGTGATTAAAAACAAGTAACTTTATGCAGCTAAGAAACGAATGGAAACAACTTTTCTTTCACCATGCACATCCATGAACATTTTGATCTTTCAGTGATGTTTCCACCCCATGCTGCCCCTCAAGGAAATGGAAACAGCAGATGTCCTGTGCACACCCTGCACGGTATTAGTGTTGGAAGCACACCTCCATGTACCGTCTTTGAGCCCGAATGAGGAGAAACTGGAGTTCTGTAAAAACTTGATTCTCTAATGAATGATGCTCATACAAAACTGAGGATATAAAGTGAGACAGGTCCCCAAAAGATGAATAACACACAATCTACACTGATTACTGTGACTTAACTTTCGTTTCCGGGTAGTAACCAGAGTGACGGTATCTTTTTGTTCAGTTAGCTATTACCATCAGCACTGACCTTGTTGAGTGAATTCCTTTTTTTTTTTCAAATTTTAATGTGAACATGTTCAAGCAGAAAGAGGAACTTCACTTAGATTTGACAAGTTATTTGCCTATTTCTTTATTCCTATCCATCCACCAACCTATCTTATTTTTTTGATGCATTTCAGAGTATTTAGAAGACATTCCTATATTTTCCCCTAAACATTTCAGCATGCATTTCACTAACCAGGAAGTTTCCATGGAGCCACTCTGTTCTCTGGGTCTTCTGGTTATGAAGCAGTTCGCAATTCCTGGATTCCTTCCTCACCTCTGTTTCTGACCCTGAGTGGAAAGGAAGCCTGATCTACAAAGCTGACCATATCAAAAGTCCCAAAACCTCAGTAGTTGTCCCGAGTTGCTGGACCGGGTGTGACCTTCTCAGGGTCATGAGAATTACCATCCTGAAAGAACCCAGTCACCTGTCTTACTCTCAGGTGGGCTGTGAGAACAGGGAAGTGATTACTTTTTCATGAACATGGGCTGTTCTCTGTCCATAGGAAGTGCTGAAGATGAAATTAAATATTGACAGCATATGTTGGTTAGGGCAGAATATTTACTGCATAGTAGTCAACTCAAATTTTTATAGTTACATGACTTCTCAGAGAGTCTCATAGCTCACATATTTTCAAAGAAATCAGTGATGCTGGAGATACTGAGGGCCCCTGGTCTAACACTTCCCTTCTTCCAGACACAGTGCATTAGCAGTCTCAGGCTGTGTTCTCTCTTGTCTGCCGCATCCCACCGTTGACTTATATTGAGCTTAATTCAAGCAAAACCCCACTTTATTTTCCCCACAGTATGCTTTTAGTGTAGATCATTTGTGTTTATTTGTCTGTCCCGGTGATTAGTGAGTAACTTTGTCCATTAAGCCGAGCTGGATGCATCATCAACCAGAGAAAAAAACAGGTAGTGGAAAGTCAGTAGCTGGCGATATTTATGACACTCTTCAGAGGGTCAGCAGAAGAAAGATGGTTCTGCCATCGTGAACCTAAACGCTCTGTGACTCGTTTGGATGTTGGAAAATGACATCTTCCGGAACCTTTCCTGTGCAGAAATGTCCAGTAGGAAGTAATAGGTACAGAAACACATCTTGGATTTGTCCCATAGCTACAGACCCTGTGAGGCTGGATGCTAGACTGCCTCCCCCACAGTGTCTAATCTCCCATGGAATCTGGCTCAATATTGTGCCCAGAGCATGGATTCCATAAGCCTGTTTTTACTGGAACAGTCAAAGGAAGAGCCAGGTTGGAATTCAGCTTTCTGCAATGATATTAACCTCCTTGAGAAACAACATTTTGGGAAATACAAAACATTAAAACTTTAAATCACATCTGCTTACCCATTTAAAGTAAGCATTAGATTTAAAGGTAATGAAATGTATTTTTAACTATGCTATTTCAAATTAGCCTCCCGACATCCAAGAGGAAATAGCATATTTAGGAAGCTGGTTCTTTAAGACTTTAATTCCTTCTCTCCTCGGTTCTGTGTGTGTTAGTCCCTCAGTCGTGCTTGACTCTTTGCCACCCCATGGACTGTAGCCCACCAGGCTCCTCTGTCCATGAGATTCTCCAGGCAAGAATACTGGAGTGGGTTGCCATTTCCTTCTCCAGAAGATCTTCCTGACCCAGGAATTGAACCTGGGTCTCCTGTATTGCAGGCAGAAGCTTTACCATCTGAGCTACTAGGGAAGCCATCTCTCCTCAGGTCTACCATCAATTGACAATTTCATCTTGTCAGCCAGGTCTCCAATCTCTAAAATACTGTCTGGGAGTGACTGCCTGTAGCTTGTATATTATAGGGAAGCCACTGTGGACCTGCTTCTTAGCTCAGAGAGAAACAGTGTTATGAGTGATTAAAAAATCGACCCTGGACCACTTATCAAAAAACAAAACCAAAAAAACCCTCTAATTGCAAATTCCCTGAAATAGAATCATTAGTTTTTCAATGGCCATTTTTATTGCGGGCTTCCCAGGTGGCTCAGTGCTAAAGAATCCACCTGACAATGCAGGAGAAGAAAGAGGCCTGAGTTCCATTCCAGGGTCGGGAAGATTCCCTGGAGGGGGCATGGCAACCCACTCCAGTAATCCTGCTTGGAAATTCCCATGGACAGAGGAGTCTGGCAGGCTACAGTCCATGGGGTCTCAAAGAGTCAGACACGACTGAGCACGCACTCATGTTTATTGACTGACCTCTGAGTGATGGTCACTTTTCTCATAGCTCAGTTGGTAAATAATCCACCTGCAATGCAGAAGACCCTGGTTCAATTCCTGGGTCAGGAATATCCACTGGGAAAGGGATAGGCTCCCCACTGCAGTATTCTTGGGCTACCCTTGTGGCTCAGACAGTAAAGAATCTGCCTGCAATGCAGGAGACCTGGCTTCTGTCCCTGGGTTGCAAAGATCCCCTAGAGAAGGGAAAGGCTACCCACTCCAGTTTTCTGACCTGGAGAATTCCATGGGCTGTGCAGTCCACAGGGTCGCAAGAAGTCTGACACAACTGAGTGACTTTCACTTCACTTCATACTGAATGACAGTAAATCTTTAATCCAATTTTCTGTTGATGGGCAGGGCTGTTGTTTGGCCTGAGGTCAAACTGTCCACCCACACCTCTACTGGAGACACGCGGACTCAGTCTCTGGTGGAGTCACTGCTCCTTTCTCCTGGCCCCTGATGCACACAAGGCTTTGTTTGTGCCCTCCAAGAGTCTGTTTCCCAGTCCTGTGGAAGTTCTGTAATCAAGTCCCATCAGCCTCCAAAGGGATTCTCGTCTGCTTGGTGGCTAATGGCGACCTCCTCCAAGAGGGCTTATGCCACACGCTGTGTGACCCAGGTCTGCTGCAGCCAGAGCCTGTCTCCAAGAGAGGCTTCAACAGTACCTGAATCGTGAGCTTCCAGATGTCCAAGCTGGATTTAGAAAAGGCAGAGGACCCAGGGATCAAATTGCTAACATCCGTTGGGTCATCAAAAAAACATTCTGATGTTTGAGTTTGATGTAGATGTTCGAGAAAAACATCTACTTCTGCTGTATTGACTATACCAAAGCCTTTGACTGTGTGGATCACAACACACCATGGAAAATTCTTCAAGAAATGGGAATACCAGACCACCTGATCTGCCTCCTGAGAAATCTGTTTGCAGGTCAAGAAGCAACAGTTAAAACCAAACATGGAACAATGAACTGGTTCCAAATTGGGAAAGGAGTACATCAAGGCTGTATATTGTCACCCTGATTATTTAACTTATATGCTGAGCACATCATGCGAAATGCTGGGCTGTATGAAACACAAGCTGGAATCAAGATATCCAGAAGAAATATCAATAACCTTGGATACTTAGATGACCCCAACTTTATGGCAGAAAGTGAAGAAGAACTAAAGAACTTCTTGATGAAAGTGAAAGAGGAGAGTGAAAAAGTTGGCTTAAAACTTTCTTTTTAAGCTCAACATTCAGAAAACTAAGATCATGGCATCCAGTCCCATCACTTCATGGCAAATAGATGGGGAAACAATGGAAACACTGACAGACTTTATTTTCTTGGGCTCCAAAATCACTGCAGATGGTGACTGAAGCCATAAAATTAAAAGATGCTTCCTCCTTGGAAGAAAAACTGTGTCTAACCTAAACAGTATTTTAAAAAGCAGAGACATTACTTTGCCAACAACGCTCCATCTAGTCAAAGCAATGGTTTTTCCAGTAGTCATGTATGTGAGAGTTGGACCATAAAGAAGGCTGAGCACTAAATCATTGATGCTGTTGAACTGTGGTGTTGTAGAAGATTCTTGAGAGTCCCTTGGTCTGCAAGGAGATCCCACCAGCTCATCCTAAAGGAAATCAGTCCTGAATATTCATTGGAGGGACTGATGCTGAAGCTGAAGCTCCAATACTTTGGCCACCTGGTGTGAAGAACTGACTCAGTTGAAAAGACTCTGATGCTGGGAGGGATTGGGGGCAGGAGGAGACGGGGATGACAGAGGATGTGTTGGTTGGATGGCATCGCTGACTCGATGGACATGAGTTTGGATAAACTCCAGGAGCTGGTGATGGACAGGGAGGCCTGGCATGCTGCAGTCCACGGGGCTGCAAAGATTCAGACGCGACTGAGCAACTGAACTGACTGACTGACTGAATGACAGCCTTTTTGTGTTTATAGCTCACAGCCCTATGAGTTTCGTACTATTACTATCCCCACTTTATGGATGAGAACACTGAGACTCAGGTTTCACAGCTAAAACTCCCTGAATGGAAACCCCACAGAGTGCAGTCTGGGAGCAGGAGTCCTGACTGGCATATCTTCCTGAGATAAAGTGAGGGCCTCCCTCTCCCCTGGTGGAGAGGATAGAGGAGGTCACCTTGGTGACCTGTCGTCCCTCGTCAGGAGCATCCTCTCCAAGAGCAGCTCTCTGCTGTCCTCTAGTGGCCACTGGCCACACTGCTTTTCCTGGAATGTGGACCCCTCTCACTGCGCAGCCCTGGGTAGTGGGCTGGATGCACAGTCACTGTTACTTACGTACACGGACTCCAAAAAGGAGACGGAAATCGTTTCTTCTGTCCTCCTCACCCCCGCTAGGTAATTCGTTATGAGGCAAGGACGGTTGTTTTGTTGTTTTGTTTTCAGGAAAATCAGTTGTTATCTGAGGAGCTGAGACGTTTGTCTGGTCCTCATCTTTTCGCTTTCATGCATTGGAGAAGGAAATGGCAACCCACTCCAGTGTTCTTGCCGGGAGAATCCCAGGGATGGGGGACCTGGTGGGCTGCCGTCTATGGGGTCACACAGAGTCGGACACGGCTGAAGTGACTCAGCAGCGGCAGCAGCAGCATCTTTTTGACCTGATATGACACATTCAGACAAGAAAAGCTTGTCCCTCTTCATCCTCCGTTTCCCATCAGTCTAGACTTAAAATTTCACCCTCCTCTGTCACTTCTCTCCATCCCTTTTTTGGCCCACACATACTGGTTTGCATAAAAGCAATCTTTCAAAATGCTTTCAATAGTAGCATTAGGCCATATCCAACAATACCACATACTCCCCCTGTTCTGATTTAAATACAAAGGAACACAGAAGTGTTTGATAATAATGACTAGCTTTGATCTCCTCCAAAAAAAAAAAAAAAAAACAAACATTCTGCAGCATTAAAGGAAATAAAAGGAACCCAGGAGAATAGCATAGTGACCTATAGTAAATGACAAGAGATATTAAACTGATGGATGGGCACTGGGAAAGATGGCTCACTTTCAACTCTGTTCAAAGATAGAAGGCAAGAAAATGTAACATCCGTAATTTACTTCTTGCACCTAGATATGTAGTGATTTTTTTTTTCCCAACTCGTGAGTAATAATAGGCTCCTTGGGTAAATATTAACCCATTGTTATAATCATTAATTAAATATATACCAGCTTTTATGAAGACCTCCAAGTCTTCAGTATAACCTTGTTAAAAAGTCCTCTATTTCTCCCCAAAATACCTAGGAGATGTTTCTGCCTTCCTCTAACCCAGCGGCATCTCATGTAATTTATCAACCCCTCTCCTTAGAGTTTTTTGAATTAACTTTCGCTTTTCACTGTCTCCCTGGAAACAACGCTGTCTGGGTATAGAACTATTTCGGTTACGAGAAGAAACAAAGGAAATAAGGTGCCTCAACTTTTCTGAGGAGGGAGAGCATTAGGGAGCGTACAGGGGGGGCGTGATGAGACCTCCGAAGTTCGGGGCGTGGATGCAAGGACTGTCACGGCTGCTCCGTTAGCAGTCAGAGCAATTAAAGGAAAATCGGTTTTGCCAGGATGGCACAAGTCAGTAAACAAGCAGTTACACTCAACCTGGAAATCTGACACGTGGTCGACAGGTATGATTTTTCAAGTTCCAGAAAGTTTTACAGCCCAAACAAAATCTATCCTCTTGCTCCATGTTGGTTCTTGAAATTATATCAGAGTGTGGCTAAGCCTTTTCCAGCCCAAGTCCCCTTAGGAAAAAAAAAACCATATCTCAAGTCCTCCTATAATACTATTTAAAAGTTCAAGTTAAATAACTTACCTGAAAACCACGGCTCAACTCTACAACAGGTAAGCCATAATCAGGATACTAGCCTCTCACTCTCTGAGGTTGGTCCTCCCAGAAATAGACTTGGAAGCAGAGATCTGGATATGCAAGGGGTTTATTGGAGGGTGTTTCAGGGGAAGGGCCTTGAAAAGAGCCAAGTGGCAACAGACTGCCATATTAAGTGAAGAGTATGACAGACGGAGACTGAACAGCCGCGCAGACGCCATAAGGGCCTCCGTCCACCTCCAACACAGTCATGAACTGAGACAAATAGCCTGGGCCTTCATATTCCCGCATCAAAGGTCATTTGTATGTACATGCAGGGCAGCAACATTGTGAACACAGTGAAGGCCGACAGAGTGAACGGACTTGTGGATACAACTGGGGAAAGAGAGGGTGGACCAGCTGAGAGAGTAGTGTGGAAACGTACACAGCAGCTGTGGAAAACAGACAGCCCGTGGGAACTGGCTGCGTGACTCAGGGACCTCGAACCCGGGGCTCTGTGACAGCCTAGAGGGGTGGGATGGGGTGGGAAGTGAGTCAGGGTCAACAGGGAGGGGACAGGCAGATACCGACAGCTAATTCCTGCTGATGTACGGCAAACACCAATACAGTATTGTAAAACAATTATCCTCCAATTAAAAATAAATACATTTTAAGCTACTTGTTACCATAAGATCCTTCTAAGACTGAGTCTGTTTCTGTTTTGCAAGCAAGTTCATCTTCATCACTCCTTTTTACCTTCCACATAGACGGGGTGTCATAGCATAGTTCTACTTCCCTGTCTGACTTACTTCACTCCGTATGACAATCTCTAGGTCAAAGTCATTGAATAAAGGCTATTCCTGAGGAAGGGGCATGCCCTTGAGCAAGGCAGCTCCCTACAGCCAGGGGCAACTCCTGGGAGGGCCCTGTCAGTGAGCTGGCAGAGTCAGGGTTCCCAGCAGTTGGAGTGACAAGTGTCCCCTTCTACACGGAGAACCTGGGCCAGGTATCGGAGCATCTCCTAAGCTCACCAACCAGATTAGCAACGTTCCCTTTTTGGTAGGAAGCAAATGGGACCCAGATAAACAGCATTCTGACAAAAGTCCAGAAAATATCGTTACTGCATCCTCTGAAGTCTGAAAGCACAAAAGCTCCCTAACCAAGTTCACAACGGCTGTCCACAGCGGGAGTTAGGGCTGTCGCGGGGGACACCAAAGCCCCTCCCGGCTCTCTAAGCAGAAGACAAACGCTCAGCTCTTCTTGGTCGATTGCCTTGGCCTGTCGATAAATCCGGGTGAACCCCATTGATCCAGCCCCTCGAAGCAGGATCGAGTTTGCAGTTACAGGAAGCCCCTCCATCTTCTGTGAACACTCTCCCACCATAATTCTCTGCACTCCACATTCTGGAGTGAAGAGGAGATTTGGGTAAGAATGCAGATTCACTCATTGTGTGTGTTTAAGTCAGTCAAAATTCTAGAGGATTCGTTGCAAAAGAAGGCAACTCCAGAGATTAGGCTCTTCCCATACGGCACATCGGCCTCTCAGGTGGGGCTCAATGGTAAGGAATCAGCCTGCCAATGCAGGAGACGCAGGTTCGATCCCTGGGTCAGGAAGATCCCCTGGAGAAGGAAATGGCAACCCACTCCAGTATTCTTGCCTGGAAGATTCCATGGATGGAGAAGCCTGTTGCGCTACAGTTTATAAGGCTACAGAGTCAGACACGAGTGAGTGACTGAGCGCAGACACGCACACAGAGACACACACACAGACACACACACAGACACAGACACACACACACAGACACATACATACACACACAGATACATACACACAGACACACAGACACACACACAGACACACACACAGACATATACATACACACACAGATACATACACACAGACACACACAAACACACACACACAGATACACACACACACAGACACAGACACACAGACACATACATACACACAGAGAGACACACCCACAGACACACACACACACACAGACACACACACACACACACAGGGTACACGCTGTTTCCTACACATGCTGGAAAGTGGTTATGGCTCTCAAAGCTTCACCTGGATTCCATGCCCCGAGGGCTTGTCATCGGCTCTAAAGCATATGGTTCTGGAGCCCAGTTTCCCACCATGAGTGGGTTCAAGCAGATATTTTATATCCTGTAACCCACCTTATCTCTTTGGCTGTTTGGCACAAGGCAACTCACAGAAACATAACTCAGCTTTCATTTTCCACCTCCTTTCTGAACCTCTCTGAATTCCCTGGTGCTTACCACTTCATTGGAAACCCTCCGTCTGATTAGCTGACAGAAATTGTGTTTACCATCTCCTCCAAGAAGCACTGCTCCACGCACAAATAAGAACCTGACTGGCAAACTCGGCAGGTTTGGGGTTTGTGTGTGTGTGTGTGAAAATGCGAAATCTGTGAGCCAGTTAATAGGATTTTAACAGACCAGGCCTTGCTTTGCGTCTCGTGCATTTGTCGGGAATTCTCCCCATCGTTTTGACCTTAGGCTAAAATGTTCTATTCAGGAAAAAATGCAGAAGCAGTTTTCGCCAGTCCTCAGCAGGGAACAGAAAGTCTGGGACTCTGTTTGGACCTCTCCCTGAGCTGTGATGAACCCCTAATTCAACGTCTGGAAATCAAATGTATTTAAAACTCATCAGTGGCAAGAGAAAAACAGCAGTGTGTTCTCCCTCGAACCATCCCCCGCTGTTTATTGACCCCATCTAGTTTTCAGTCAGAGGACCCGTGG
Source organism: Redunca redunca (assembly GCA_006410935.1). Lineage (NCBI taxonomy): Eukaryota > Metazoa > Chordata > Mammalia > Artiodactyla > Bovidae > Redunca > Redunca redunca. The sequence goes on from SJYQ01010605.1 coordinate 1,328,283, forward strand.
AGGCAGTCAGAGCAATTTGCTTCTTGGTTCAAGTTCAGGTTTTGCCGGGAGAGACAGAAAATCATTACCAGCTGGAGAAAGTTCAGTTATTTATAGAAAATGATTAGACGCCCTCTACCCCGGTCCACGGTCAGCTGTCCGCAGTCCCTGAACCAACCACCCTCACAATTTACACTTTGGTCGGCAGAGGATTAAACCATCAGGGCAGGCCTTCCACCCTGCCAGAGGGCAAGTAAGCGCAGAGGCCTGCAGTCCACGGTGACTGGGGAAAGAGCTTGAGGACTGGGAGGCCATGCGGGGGGTGGAACAGTGGGGCCTCTCCCCAGGGGGGCCCTAACTTCTCCAGAGGAGCGGGCAGAATGTGCGAGGGCCACACGGAGACCACTGTGACACTTTCCAAGCGGGCAAAGCATTCTGAGCAATTTCTCTTCTCTGTCCTCACTCGGCACAGATATACTTCTCCTAAACCCCAAGTATCATCTTTCGGTTATGCTGGTCTTTGCATCCCCGCATACAACCCTTCCCACTTCCCAGGGACAGCATCCTTGGCAGTTCAAGCTCTCTCTTCCCTCTTCCTTCATTTCGGAGATCATCTGGTCTTCCCCTCCTCTGATATCCCACAAGGGTTTTTGTGTTTGGCATAGATGCTGACACTCACCTGCAACCTCATCCTCATCTCCTGGGCCCCGGTTACTCAGGCACCCAGCTCTCTGGCATCATGGGCGTGTCCTAAAGCCTGTCTCGGCCTCGTTACCCCTGCCTGGCCGCAGGGTCTCCTCGGCTCTCACCCCTTGCACGGCCGGGCTCTGCGACCTCGTGGAGCTGGTTCTCTGCCCTTCCTCTCTCTGTGTGTCTTCGCTTCTGCCATATCTGATCGCACGGTTCGCTTTGCACGTTTCATATGCACCGGTGAATATGCAACATGTTGAGGGTAGCCAGTCACGTCCCCACGGAGAGCCCCTGTTGGCCCAGCTCTCAAACCAACACTCACTTAGACCGCATCGAGCCCCCTTTGCATTTGTTTTCATTCCTTTGAGCCATAGCCAGGATGCCAGGGCCACGAGACCCCAAGAATGGTGGCCTGTGTGTCGGAACCGTTCAGATGGGGTGAGGGTGTGGGGAGCACCGGGCCTCTTTGGAAGACAAGGGCCCCAGTCTCCTTCCACAATCCCCACGCCTTCCATCAATGCAGCCCCTCAATATAGCCGATAGAAATACATGTTTTCAAGTCTTTGTTTGTTTTACTGTATTACAATTCATTTTGTGATAGACAGCCACCTCCATCACTGGTAAAATTAAACGTTCATTTTTTTTTAAGAATGTTAAATCTCAACACTTCTCTATCTTACCATTTTCTTCTTCCATTTCTGAAACTAGAGTCCATATCTCATTCAAAACTTGACCTCGAATTGAATGTCTGTCTTTAGGATAGTTTTCTTTGTTAAATATTTTGGCCAGTCATGGGGACTGGACATTCAGTGAAGTCAAAATAGTTGAGTGCTTGCCTAACTTCTAGAGGGCCTAGTGAAGTGGCTGCCACAGAGAAGGGGTCAAGCTTGTTGCAGAAATGAATTAAATTCCATAACCTTATGGAATCTTAGCATAGGAAAGAACCACAGGAGCTGTATGGTTCAGTCTTTAATTTAGTAGCATACCTGAAAAGTGATCATTCTGGCCCAAAAAGGACAATTCCAAGGATGAGAAGATCAACTCCCAGCAGAAAATCTTTTGATGCATTGAGCCAAAGTCCATCCTCCTGTAAAGTCTACTCATTTGTCTTCATTCTAAATAAGGTTCAACACAGAGAACGCTTAATTTTATTTTCCACATAAAAGTCTGTTAAATATTTAAAGAGAGCAATTGAGCATTTCCCAAGTGCTTTTTCCAGGCTAAATGTGCAAAATTAGCTGACTCAGAGAGACTTTCTACTTTGGTTTGGTTTTAACATAAGAAGGTATCATCAATTACAGTAGCGTTATCAATAGGAAACACTCAATCATTCCATTCACACATGCCATGACAGTTTTAAAAATGTTTATTATCCATAGTACCCTTTCCTGGATGTACCGTGCAATATTCTTTCCAATAACCAAAACATAAATCCTCATATTCAATAGGGCTTCCAACAAAACAATGAATGAAACTTGCGTTCAGTTGATGTCAGCATCGCCTGGCCTCCTCCACCGCTGCCCACGGTGGGTGGTGTTCATCTGCCAAGTTCATCACTGGATTCCCAGAGCTGCCAGCTTTATCTTCCTCATAGCAACTAGCGTGACAACCAGTACTAAATAGCTGGTAAGCAAAAATCCATGCTTAATGAATGACTCACAGCCTTAGCCTTTGGTCGTGGGATAGTCTTGGAAGCCTAGGATACTCTGTCTGTGATTTGACTTCTAACTGACCTTATCCATATTAAATTCCATCCCATTAGAATGGGCTCTGATGGCAGTCTATCAAAATACTTTTGAATCACCCGTCAGTCACCCAAAGTTTTAGTTCTTCCGCCTAACAGGGCTTCGGTCGCATATTTGGTGATCAGGCCTGATGTGTCTTCCATGAAGGCATTCAATTAAATAGGGAACAGGACAGAGTCAATAGCAAAATTCTCTGACCTGTCCTTGGAATCCTTTCTCTTGCCTTCCCTAATCCATTAATCTAAATCTCTGAGTAGCTACTGAACTGACACAAATCTATCAGACTTACCATCTAGCCTGTATTTCTCCTTTTCCACAAAAGAACATAAAATAATAATCCATCAAATGATTCTCTGAAGTATTATGGGGTATATTCACTGTAGGCCCCTTCTTCAGATCCTTTAAAGCAAGAATTTCCCTATGGAGATATAAAGATTGTTTCTTCTAGAAGGTCTTTCCCACCTTACGACCCTGAGATAAATCGTATCCATGCAGAACTTGTAACTCACGGGGTACATTTATAAGCACCACATTTCTACTTATTGAATGAATGCCTGTCAGATATGAAGGGCTCTGCCCAATGAGGCACGCACATTACCTTGTGAAATGATCTTTATTACAAACCCTTCCATGGGATATTATCACCTGCATTTTAGAGCTCAGGAAATCGAGGCTCAGAATTGCTAAGTAACATCCCCATGTTCTTGTATGTAACAATATCAGTTCTCCTGTGACTTATCACTATATATAACGTGTGGAGTCCAGGGAAAATTTTAAATGCAAGATCCCTTGTTAGGGACGAAACCTCGGTGCCCTGCCCTCAAATGCGTGCAGTGAAGCCTTTCCCTCCAGGGTGATGGTGTTAGGAGGCAGGGCCTCTGGGGGGTGGTTAGGTGCTTCCTTCCTGAATGGGATTAATTCCCTTGTGACGGAGACCCCAGAGAGCTCCCTAGTCCCCTCTGCCACGTGAGAACATGAAAAGGAGACAGCCATCCATGAACCAGGAAGAAGGTCATCACCAGACACCAAGTCTGCCAGCCCTTTGATCTTGAACTTCCTAGCCTCTGAAAACTGTGGGAAATAAACTTCTATTATAGGAGCCCAAATGGACCAATGGACCCCTTGTTCAAAAAAAAGCAGAAAAGAAGGGGGAACAAAGAGTATACATAAATGGTGAATGTACTGCAATATGCCTTTCTCCTTTCTTCCAGTCTCTCTCAGCCTACAAGGATGTTTATTATTCACTATTTAATGTCATTCTCAGTCAAGAAAAATGAGAGTTTTTAATTATTAGCTTGGATTCTGCTGTTAATCTCTATGCAGTGCCAATGCCAAATGCAAATATTAGTGCATTTAACTGGTATGTGGAGTCACAGAAATTACACAATCTATGTTCAGTCATTTATTTATGTATATGTATTTTGTTCTTTTTTAGAACAAGCAACTGTTTTTTTATTTGGGGGCTGTGCCAAGGCGCTTGTGGACTCTCAGTTCCACAACCAAGGACTGAATCCAAGCAAGAGCAGTGAGCACTGACTCCTAACTACCAGAACACTAGGGAACTCCCCTGATCTTACTGAAAGGGTGAAAGTCATGCCTAAAACTTAGCCACCTGTTACACTTCTGGACACCTGCCTCGTGTACCAACACTCTCTGCTTTTGGCTGGTGAGTAAGGAAGGACTGAAAGGGAGAAAAGAAGGAAGACTCTGAGTTGTCCTGCTTTGCCCTTTCCTTCTGCACCATCATTTTCCGTAAATATGATCAGCTAATGCAGAATAAAAACCTGATGAAGGAAGGATGTGTTTCCTTGCTCCTCAGGGTCTTTGAACACCCCTGCCTTCTTTCTGCCTCAAAACAAGTTCTGACTCAAAGAAAATGCCACAGCCCCCGGGGACCACCAATGCGCCCGGTCGCCCAGCTGTTGAGAACACCATGAACTTGCCCTTTCCTTGAGTCATGCTGGCCACCTACCTTGGACCTACTGGAATCCTGCCTTCACGGGCCACTGCGATGCTATATGCGGGTGGGTCTGTAGGGAACAGCAAGACAAATGTACTGTGCACACAGCCTCTGCCCTCCCAGGCGCTCCATGTCTCATTAGACCACCACTAAGACACAGGTCCGAAAGTAAAATTGCAAAGAATTTCAAGACAACAGCATCAGAGCCTTAAAGCACCTGGAGCTGGCCCTGGCTCTCACCACCCGCCCCTGGCCCCCTGGCACCTCTGAGACCTCCTCTCCTCCACTTCAGCTCCTTGCTCCCTACCTTACAGGCTCTTGAATTATTTCCCTTCATTAAAAAATGTCAAGTAGCCCCCTGCCTCCGCTTCCTCTCACTTACTGTTTCCTCTGCCTGAAAGCCTTTCCCCATGAAGTTCACACGCTGTCCTCCTCAGCAGTCAAGCATCAACGCCAGAGCCAGCTCTCCAGGCTCTCCCTGGCGCCCTGTCCAGGGCTCCTGGGCTACTCCTCCTGAGTGCACTCTTGGAAACAGCACAGGAAGCATCCATCAGCTTCAACTGGCCCTGCTTCATGAAAACAGGCTGTTGACTGAAACCTGGAGTTATGTTACAGAGATGGCACTGGGCACGTGTCAGAAGGGAACTCCTACCTTCGGGATGACCCCAAAACCAAGAGTTTCCCATGTACAGAACTCAAGGAATAATGTTGCCCTGGAGGAAGCAAAATTCTCTTGAATAAGGAACACCCAGGTTCCAGCAATACAAATAGCTGGACGAACTCATTCACGGCTGCCAATCAGTCTCCAAGTGTTAAATGTCACCTCGAAGCCTGGATGGAGAGACAGTTTGAGCCCTGTCTCCTGTGTCCTTGCTGGCAGGCCTCCCAGGGGAGGTCTTTCTTTTCTTTAAAGCTGATGCCGTAACACTGGCTCCTATGCCAGCCCTTGGCTCAGTCACGTGCTTTATCTTCTTTGTGACCCGTGTAATCACCCGCGTGCATCTCATGTGTGAGTTTATTTGTTCACTGCCTTACTCTTCACCAGACTGTGAGTTCCAGGAGAGCCACACCCTCGTCTGATGCATTCACTGCTGGGTCCGACTCCTGAAGTCTCCTCCAGCACAGCACAGTCAATGCATATTTATGGGCCCACCCGCATTAATGAGCTCCGGTGCCTGCGCTAGACCACGCCTCATGGCTTCTTCTCAGTAAATACGAACTAAGTGATGAATGTGCAGAAGATGGCACATTTAGCTCAGGTCCTTGAAAGGAGAGAATTATTCAAAATATTAACTACAGCAGTGGTGACAAGATAAATTGCTTTAAAATAGATACATAGAAATGGCCACTTGTCCTCCAGCATCCTCCACTCCCAGTTCATTCCTCTTCTTCTTTCCTTGCAGCATAATCATAACATCAAGCTGGTAGCAGCCCAGCTGTTGCCAAGGCAACAGGCTTTATGGACACAAACTTTGAGCTGAGATGAAACCACATGATGAAGGAAGAATTGTTTGGCCAAGGCCTCTTGGAAATAACTACAAAGATGACAGAGGAAGGAATTAGCCAAGTAAATTGTCCGAACAACGGCTTCCTCTTAGGCAGATAAGAAAACAGAAGATAGAGCCGAATCACACCTAGAATATATATCTGGAACAGAAAGTCACACAAAGTCAGAAAAATTCTTGTGGTTTCCATTTTGTAAGGAAAGTATAAGCTAAGCTGGAGGAAAGAGCAGTCTTCAGACACTCCGGTCACTTCTAATTCAAGTTGAAACCGAACTGGCCTGGCTTTGCCTGCATTTCAACATGCTTTTATGCAATTGAAGGGTTCTTGGAAAATTGTGGGTAAAACAAATATCTAAAAATCAAATCGGAATTCAAGTGCACTGCCTGGCTTGGTGTTTAAAGAACTTTGGAAAAATCCTTCTGCAAACTAAGCAATTCCTTTGTTACAGGGCTAGACATTCCTTTATGTATAGCTGTCACAAGTCTTTATATGTCTTCTTAAAGACAAATTCTCCCAGTGATGATACCAGCATCATTTGCCTGAGTATTTTCGTGTGGCATCACCTTTCTGGGTCTCGGTTTGTCCCCATGGGAAAGATGGGGAAAAGAGTGTTTGCCAGTCACCAACTTCACCCTTGGAAAATTTTTGCTTTTTAATGTTCTCAGAATTTATTTCTTAAAAAACACACACAGCAAGTACCCACTGGGGGCCAAGTAGGCTGTCTGTTTTCTCTTATATTCCTCCGCCCCCTCCTTTCTTCTTTACCATTGTCAAACAGATCTCACTTTTGTGACTCTTGGAATATGTAGGGGTTTTGACTTCTGCCATTGAGGGGTTCTGCTTCCTTGCTTCATCCAGGAAAATTAAACTACACAAAAACCTCATTTAAATTGAAACGAAGTTTTCTGTAGGCAGTGTTTCAGAATTTCAGGGGGGAATGAGATGATAGAAACCCAATAAATATGTAACCACCTACAGCACGTGTATTAAATTAAAATCTCTTTGGACAAGACTTTAAGTACAGAAGGAGCGACTCACACTTGGATGTGTCCAGGTGAGGATTGTCTACTCCTTTACCTGCTCCCAGGAAGGGCCTTTCCTCAGCTTAGCAATGGAAATAGTACAAATTCCTGTATATATTTGTAGTATATTAAGTTTATTTTTGCCAAATTCTTCAAAAGTACTGCAGGATGATTCTCATTTTCCTGGAAAATTCAAGGTTTATCTGTGTACATCTCTCATTTCTTACCATGTCTTCCTTTCTTCCCTACCCTAATAGTTTATGCCCGTCGACCTGCAAGGCATACCTGGAAACCCAACTCGGTTCTGATTGTGTTACAGCAGGCAGGTAGGAGAAATGGGGCATGAACCAGGTGCAGGAAATCACACCTCTTCCAGACAGTGGGGGTCCATGGCAGACAAAGGAAAGTAGGAACCTCCAGAACCTCCGGGTCACATGTTCCATTGATAAGTGTCCTGGGAGCAAAGAATGGTGGGAATCTCTTGTGCCCAAATGTAGCCTGTAATTCATAATGCTCTCATTATAATAAAATCAGCCTTGTGGATAAGAAGTACCCATCATGCCATTATACTTCTGATCTAAACTAAAGGCAAAAATCACTCCTCTCCTTGGGAAGACACAGCTGGGATGAAAATGGAGGAACACAACCACCAAACTCCTCCTTCCCCGATGAATATCCCATCCCTTCGTTTGCATGCCCCTCCCATTGGGCTTCCGTGCTCAGATAGTAAAGCTTCTGCCTGCAGTGCGGGAGACCTGGGCTTGATCCCTGGGTCAGGAAGGTCCCCTGGGGGAGGAAATGGCAACCCACTCCAGTATTCTTGCCTGGAGAATCCCATGGACTGAGAAGCCTGGTGGGCTACAGTCCATGGGGTCGCAAAGCTGGACACAACTGAGCGACTTCACTTTCTTTCTTCTTTCATAACGGGCTTGCCAAAGAAACCCAGGGCAGAAGCCCCTCATCCGTCTGCCCCTCTCCCTCTGAGAGCACAAATCAATGCTTAGTCACTGCAGGCATGTCAGACTCTTTGTGACCCCATAGGTTGTAGCTCACCAGGCTCCTTCATCCATGGGATTCTCCAGGCAAGTATACCAGAGTGGGTTGCCATTTCCCTCTCCAGGGGATCTTCCCGACCCAGGGATCGAACCTGCCTCTCTTACACTTCCTGCACTGGCAGGCGGGTTCTTTACCACTGGCACCACCTGAGAAGCTCTATAAGAGCATACTTTTGCTTAAATAAACTCTCACTTTACTTTCTTAATCTCCCTGCTTCAAGTCAGAATTCTTTGGCAGCAAAGAAAGAATCTTAAATGCACCAGGAACAATCCAATAGTTTTCTATTTGTTTTCAGAGTATGCTTGGCCCTGAGGATAAAAGAGAAGGAGTTACAAAGTAACTGCCTTCGAGGAGTTTATAATCCAATTGGAAAAAATGAGTCAGACTGATACCACTAACATTCTAGTCCAAGATGGCTAGGAATGAAGATGGGAGACCGGGCTGTGGTTCAGAAATCTGAACTTCAGAAAAGATGGAATTGAGTGCTAAAGACACTGAGGTGGTGGAAGACCGGGGTTGGATCTTGAAGAATAAGAAGAACATGGCCCTTCAGGGAGGAATGAAATATGTATTCTGGATTGGGAGACTTATAAGAGGCAGGATCCAATGCTATTCACCACCCACTTGTTCCCAAGTCCAAGCTTGGTCTGCTCACCATATGACAGCTCTGTAAATCAGGAGAGGAGGTGCTAAGGCAAGGAACAAGGTTTATTCAGAGGGCCAGGTATCCAAAAAGATGATGGACTAGAGTCCTAGAGGACCCGCTTATCAAGGTCTGGATGCTACAGAACAGAGATGGGGAGAAGGTGAGGACGTAAACTAAGAAGGCCATAAGTCCTGCAAAACATCTCCTAGTTTGGCCAACCTTGGGGAGATCACTTCAGTCGCTCAGTGGTGTCTGACTCTTTGCAACGCCATGGACTGCAGCACGCCAGCCCTCCCTGTCCATCACCAACTCTTGGAGTTTACACAAACTCATGTCCATTGAGTCGGTGATGCCATCCAACCATCTCATCCTGTTGTTCCCCTCTCCTCTCCCCTTCAATCTTTCCCAGCATCAGGGTCTTTTCAAAGGAGTCAGTTCTATGCATCAGGTGGCCAGAAGATTGGAGTTTCAGCTTCAGCATCAGTCCTTCCAATGAACACCCAGGACTTATCTCTTTTAGGATGTACTGGTTGCATCTCCTTGCAGTCCAAGGGCCTCTCAAGAGTCTTCTCCAACACTCTTGAACTCCTCCAACAGCCCTGGGGAGGCGATGCATTAATTTCCTTCTTTATCTTCAACCATTCACGGGTGGACAGGGACAGGGTGTTTCTCTGTGAACTCAAAAAAGGCACTTTCATTTTACATTCAGGCAGAGGGGCAGGGTTTCCCAAGGGCAGGCTCTGACAGCATCATTTCAGTCATTATAATAATGAAAGCAATAGAAAGCAAAGGTCAAAGTAAAAGAAACAGGTCCAACCTGGAGTCAGATTCTGTTCTTCCCTGTTACAGACCCTTTCAGGGCATTGTTGAATATGCTTCAGAAGTTCAGGCCTAATAAGTGAGCAACACCTTCCTGGTTCAGTCTAGTCTGGTCTGGTCTATGCTTCTGATATCCCACCTCCTCCCAGGCCCTCTTCCCCAGGGTATCTTCCCTCTGCCTCATAATGATGATAAAACAAAGCCATGGCCATGTCACTTCCAAGCCCCAAACTCTCCAGTGGCTCCAAAATCCAAAAGAACTGAATGACTCTAGGACTGTGAAGCCTGGCGTGCTGCAGTCCATGGGGACGCAAAGAGTCGGACACAACTGAGCTACTGAGCAACAACAAAAGTTGTTTTGTTTGTCTCCTTGTTCTTGCTATACTTTGCATCTCTCATGGCAGAGGAAAGGAGATACGTCCACCACTTCCCTTCTCTTCCCAGACTCCCAAATGCTTTCTTAAACATGCAATCCCTTCTGGCCTCCTGCCTCTTGCTCTCATCTGTCTCTTGCACTTACAGCTTTCCTTTCAGGAATAGGTCTCTGCCCTTCCTGATTCCATATGGTCTTCCAGTCCAGTTCAGTTCAGTTGCTCAGTCATGTCTGACTCTTTGCAACTGCAAAGACTGCAGCACACCAGACTTCCCTGTCCGTTACCAACTCCTGGAGCTTGCTTAAACTCATGTCCATCGAGTCAGTGATGCCATCCAACCATCTCATCCTCTGTCGTCCACTTCTCCTCCTGTCGTCAATCTTTCCCAGCATCAGGTTCTTCTCCAGTGAATCAGCTCTTCGCATCAGGTGGCCAAAGTATTGGAGCTTCAGCTTCAGCATCAGTCCTCCCAGTGAATATTCAGGACTGATTTTCTTTAGGATGGATTGGTTGGATCTCCTTGCAGTCCAAGGGACTCTCTAGAGTCTTCTCCAGCACCACAATTCAAAAGCATCAGTTCATCAGCTCTCAACTTTCTTTATAGTCCAACTCTCACATCCATAAATGACTACTGGAAATATCAAAGCTTTGACTAGATGGACCTTTGTTGGGAAAGTAATGTCTCTGCTTTTTAAAATGCTGTCTAGGGTGGTCATAGCTTTTCTTCTAAGGAGTAAGGGAGCAAGCATCTTTTAATTTCATGAATGCAGTCAACATCTGCAGGGATTTTGGATCCCCCCAAAAATACTCTGTTACTGTCTTGGAAGATAGTCTTCGAGACCTTTCAAAACTTCTCTCCCACGCATTATCCCCTTCTTCACTACCAGGGCAGACAAGAGAATGAAAAATTCCCCTTAAGCAGTCGATGAATGGAAAGGCTGGGATAAAGACTTTAAATTTTTCCTGTTGTTGATATTCTTCAGTTAAATGTTTCCAGGAGCCTTGTGAATTAGATTTATTTAGTACAAATAAGGACGTGGCCTTAGGCCCAAGTTAAGAAGGGACATAGGGCTTATCCTCCAATTCTGTTTGACCTTGCAGCTCAGGGTGCAATCCGCGCCAGGGCGCCGTCCACCTCTGTGCCCTGCATCGAACGGGAGGCCAGAGGAGCGCCCAGGAAACAGCTGCAGAGGCAGTGCGGAGGCCGTGGAGCACCGAACGCACTCAAGAGCTGAGTGGATTTTTCTGCACGACTGTGAGGCTGTCAGATGAGCCGGGAGGAAGCCCAGGAGTCCTGCCTTTGCCGCTTCCTCCCACAATTTGAACAGCTTTAGAAATGTCTCGCTTAAGGAAATTAGAGGCTTAATACCAGCAACACTGAATGTTTCTCGGGAGCTTATCTCCCTAGAATCTGTAGCAGCTGTGTGCAAATTAATCAGTGGTTTGCAGGCTACACAGAGCTGAGATTGGGGAAACAGCTGGGCATATTTATGAAAGTTTGTCAGGGATGTACCAGCATGTGCGGAGGTACCTTTCTCGTGAAGTGTCATTTTGCTGGCAAAGAAAAGGAGAGAGCGCGACAGATCCCACCTATGTCTAGAGGATTAATGAAAGCCTGGCAGAATTCTGAGGCAGAATATCTGTTCTCTGTCTAATTTAGGCGGAGATTTACGTGAGCAGGCCTGGGGAGCCAAAATGCATCGGGCACAGTGTTGATGGGTGACTTGTCTGATCACGACAGGGGCATTCAATTCCCAACAAGGGCTGCCAGCTGCCCTGCAGAAGCGCTGTGACATCCACCAGCGGTCTGGGGTGGGGGACCGGGGCCAGGCCAGCCCCGGCTCTGCTCCCAGCTCCCACCCACATTTAGAGGAAGGATAAAAGAAACTTGCCAGAGAATTGATGGGGATCTTCCCTGTGGCTCAGACAGTAAAGCGTCTGCCTGCAATGCAGGAGACCCAGGTTCAACCCCTGGGTCAGGAAGATCCCCTGGAGGAGGAAACCCACTCCAGTATTCTTCCCTGGAGAATCCCATGGTCAGAGAAGCCTGGCAGGCTACAGTCCATGGGGTCGCAAAGAGTAGTACACAACTGAGCGACTTCTTTCTTTCTAAATGAGTTTAACACCTCCTGACTCCCCCCAGCCCCCTTTTTTGTTTTAAATCTTTAAATACATACAGAGGCAGCATACAGAATGGAAGTGAATCAACACACAGGGAGAGAAAGGAGCAACCCTTCTGGATGACTACTTTTGGAGACTAAAAGCTCTGTTTTACGTTCATTTGTTTGCTCACCTAGTTTGATATATCTGTGTGTCTTTGTCATGACAATACCCTGGGTGTTTCCAGAGCCCTTCCCATTACCTATTACCTAGATAGCTTATGAAACTTGGCCCAGCTCACACGAATTAAATCGTTTGTTGGTTTGTTCTAGTCACTAAGTTGTGTCCGACTGTTTGTGACCCCACGAACTGTAGCCCACCAGGCTCCTCTGTTCATCATGGGATTTCTCTGGCAAGAATACTGGAGTGGGTTGCCATTTCCTCCTCCAGAGGACCTTCCTGATCAAGGATCAATCGATCCTGCAATGGCAGGCAGATTCTTCACTGCTGAGCCACGAGGAAAGCCCCACATGTATTGCCTATCTCCTAACATTTTCTTAGAGCCCGTCTGTGGGGTCCTGTAAATTGTTTTGTATCTTGTTCTGTTGTTGAACTCACCATTTTGCATATATCAATTATTAAACCATCTCGTTTAGCATCCGGGGGGCTGTTACAAAGTAGCTAGCCTGCACCCAGGTGAAGAGACCAAAGACACGAAAGACGAAAGATGGAGTAGCTTCCAAGGCCTCACCACCGGATGAAGAAAAGCCACCGTAGGGTCTGAGTTCCTCCAGTCCAGGGCACAAGGTGGAGGAGGATTTTTTGTAAGACGAGAACTTGAAGAAGAGAATAATTAGTTAACCATCTGAACTAGAGGGAGATTGAGGCATATACATAATGATGCGATATTAACAGGATGCCCAGTTACATTTGAATGCCAGATAAATGATGAATAAATTTTGCCAGGAGTATATCTTATGCAATTTTCGGGACATAACTTGCACTCAAAAATCATTCATTGTACATCTGAAATTTAAATGTAAGTGACCATCATATATTTTTCTGTTTCAATTCTGGCAACCCTACCTGTACGAAGGAAAATGGAAACTATCTGGCCACCACACCAAGCCCAGCCACAGTGGATGGCCCCTCTCTGCCCCTGCCCACAGCCTGGCTCCGCCGCAAGCTTGTGTGCATGGAGCCGGCACTTTCCCCAGCACCAGATCTAGGTCTCTAGGCAGCGCCTTTCTGTTTCCCAATGTCCTGTCAGAGACATTCTCCAAACTTAGGTTTTACATCATTATTCTACAGAAGTTTGCCAGAGTTCATTGGGGGACTGCTTAAGTAAAGTTGGGTTTAAATGTGTGGGGCAGTTGTTATTTTTATTCCTTTTTAATAATAAAATATACATTTATTATTTTTAATTTTTTTTTACTTTACAATATTGTATTGGTTTTGCCATATATCAACATGAATCCGCCAGAAAGAAAAACACCAATACAGTATACTAATGTATATATATGGAATTTAGAAAGATGGTAATGATAACCCTGAATTCGAGACAGCAAAAGAGACACAGATGTATAGAACAGTCTTTCGGACTCTGTGGGAGAGGGCGAGGGTGGGATGATTCGGGAGAACGGCATTTTTAAATCATGCTCAAGTGTGTATACAGGTATCTGTATTGCATTCCCATACTAGCTAGGAATCCACTCAGCTTCAACTGACGGACAATCCTTTTTAAACGAATGGTGGTTTGCTTTCTCACATAGGAATTTTGGAGCATTGACGGCACTGGTTCAACAACATTAAGGCCAACATTTCTGAACTCACTTTTGTGGTAGCAAGGTAGCTGCTGTAGGTCCAGCTCTCACATTTATAATCTGGCAGGGATAAGAGGAAGAAGAGGTGCCATTTCTCTAGGAACCATCTGGCCCGTCTAGGTCACATGGACAATCCTAACTACCAGAGGGGCAAAAAAGGAAACCACAGGATTTCATAAAAAGTCAATCATGTTCCACCGTCTGAGTCTGGGCAAGTTACTGTCTGAATAAAATCAAGATCTTTAATAGGAA
>SJYQ01010605.1:1342491-1362959 GCA_006410935.1 Redunca redunca
AGAGTTTTATTTAGGTTCCTACTGGTAGAGTTTTAGGGCTTTAATGGGTTCAAAAAAAAATGCACCAGTAATAAGCAAAAATAAATAGAGCACGCAAGTAAGTATGAAGGTAATTATTTGTGGAACCATCTGCCATAATAGCTTCCCTCATAGCGTGGCAACTAAATGCTACAATGCTATTAATGTGAATAAACAAGAGATTGTTAAGGAAAACAGCGCCATGAAAACGGTGAGCAAGGATTCAGAGGCACTGGGAGTATTTCTCAGCTAGGAGACAGGCCACGTGATAGGTAAGAGGGAAAGACACTCTCCAGAGCTGAGTCACCCTGGAACCTTGTCTTTCCCTACCCTGCCTGTCCAGTCCACCAGCAAATCCCAGTGGTTCAGCTGCCAAGATTCTTGCAGGATCTGCCTGTTCTGTTCATCCCCCCAGCCGTGACCACAGTCCTTGCCAACATCACCCAAGAGCCAGATCCCTCCTAGTCTTGATTTCTAGTCTCCTTCCTGCTCACTTTCAGTGTACTCCTTACAAAGCAGAAAATGAAAGCATTAGTCACTCAGGCATGTCCGACTCTTTGTGAGTCCACGGATTGTAGCCCGTCAAGCTCCTCTGTCTATGGAACTCTCTAGCAAGAAGACTGGAGTGGGTTGCCATGCCCTTCTCCAGGAAGAGAACTCTCCCAGAGACTGAACCTGGGTCTCCTGCGTTGCAGGTAGATTGTTAACTGTCTGATCCACCAGGGAAGCCCTTACAAAGCAAAAGTCACCTTATAAAAATGTCAGTCTTATCCCTTAATAGCTTAAAACCTTCCATTGCCTTCCTGTCTATTAGCTTCGTTTTCAGTCATGTATGGATGTCAGAGTTGGACTATAAAGAAAGCTGAGCACCAAAGAATTGATGCTTTTGAACTGTGGTGTTGGAGAAGACTCTTGAGAGTCCCTTGGACTGCAAGGAGATCTAATCAGTCCATTCTGAAGGAGATCAGTCCTGAATATTCATTGGAAGGACTGATGCTGAAGCTGAAACTCCAATACTTTGGCCACCTGATGTGGAGAACTGACTCATTTGAAAAGACCCTGATGCTGGGAAAGATTGAAGGTGGGAGGAGAAGGGGACGGCAGAGGATGAGATGGTCAGATGGCATCACCGACTCAATGGACATAATTTGAGGAAATTCCAGGAGTTGGTGATGGACAGGGAGGCCTGGCATGCTGCAGTCCATCGGGTCTCAAAGAGTCAGACATGACTGAGCGGCCAAACTGAAATGAAACATCACAATGTGGGTGGCATAAGATGACAGAAATGGATTGTCTCACAGTTCTGGAGGCTAGAAGCCTGAAATCCAGGTGTCAGCAGGGCCATGCATGTTCCCCTGAAACCTGGAATGAACCCCTTCCTTGCCTCTCCCCGCTTCAGGGGTTTGCCAGCAGTTTCTGCTGTCCTGCGGTTTACAGACACGCCATCCCAGCCCCCAGCCCCGCGTGGTGCACCGCTGTGTCTCCACTCCCTTTCCATCTCTGCATTCTTGTCCTGTGTCCCGTCTTTCCCTTTTATAAGGACACAGTCATTCTGGTTTCTGGTCTACCTGATATTCTCATTTTAACTCAGTCATCCCTGTCCAAATGAGGGCACACTCTTAGGTACTAGGGATGAGGATTTCAACATTTCTTTGGGGCACTCAGGTGGCCCGATCCAACCCTTAATCCCCACCTAGAGTGAACCCAAGGGGCTTAACTAAATGATGAGTCCCTACAGGGCCTGAGCACTGTCCACCTCAATAGATCCCAGCCCCATAGACCTCTTTTACAGCCCTTGAGTCTGTTGGCCTCTTCGCTGCCCTTTTCACAACTGGCCCTCTGTGCTTGGATGGCACTCCCCCTGAGTCTACGTGGCTGACCACTGCTTACTGTAGTATCGCCCGTCCAGAGTCTGTAAAGCAGGCCCAGCTTCGGGGAGCCCCTCAAAAAGAAGAGCACACAGCTCCACCTTGAAGCAAATCTGAGGCCTTGGAAGGGACCCACAGAGCACCTTGAGCCGAAGGAATCCTCACTACTTACTCTCTGTAATTACCATTTACCTGCTTCTCATCACACCTGTGACATCCCTGACACTTGTAATAATCTAAAATTGTCTTTAAAACATTTCCATATTTTGCATTGTCTCCTCATACCAAAGTAAAATCTCTGTAGAACCGAGGTCCTACCCCAGGACCTGGAACACAGCTGGCGCTCTGCTTGTTGACTTTGGAAATGGATGAATGGATCGATAACAGTAATTCCACATCATCCATGAAGTGTTTGCTGTTCCAGATACACCTATTATCAGCTCCCATCATACAGGTGCTCCTGGCTGGCTGCCACGAAGTGGTAAACCCGGGGATTTGGAGCCAGTACTCTGGGTGTAGATTTCATCCTCTTAACCCCGACACTGTACTTGGGGTGAAGGCAGCTTGTTTGACTAATGGGCACCACTGTGCCCTAGAGACAGCAAGTAGGAGATTCCCATCTCACAGGGATGAGGGTCTGGCAGAGGAGAGTGAAGTAGCTTGCCCTCCACACCATGCTCATGGAAAAGAAACATGGAAAATCTTTTGTCCAGGGATTCTCCCAGAGGAAAGAAAGCCTCCTATGGAAACCAATTGCTCAGAATCATTCCCGCCTCTGCCAGCATTTCTTCTTGCATAAGATGTGTGTGTGTGTATATATATATATATATGGTGAATTATGAAAAATGTGGATGATCAACTTTATGTCAAATATGCAACCCAAAGGAGCTTCCTGTGACTTAACCAAGGGTTCAGAGTTATTACGGAAGTGCTTGCTATCACGACGTACATGCATCACTTCCTGAGCGTGGATGTGTGCACACATGTATAAAAGTGATAATAGCTGGTGCGAGGTCTTCTTCAACTGGGCTCACTTCTACTAACCTACTGAACTCCATTCACATCACTTCTTACCCAGTGAGTTTTAAAATAAGAAAATACTTGGTTCTTAAATTTTAAAAAAGACTTTTGCATTCTTTCTGGGTTAAAATAAACTCGTCTTGACTTCTCTGTGATAAATCTGACAGCCTCTTTCTGTCTAGGCTCCTGCAATCATAAATAAGGCAGAAGGAGAAGTCTGCAGAGGTCTCCAGCTTTTCCTGGAGCATAGCAGCAGCAGGCAATCAACTGTATTGGAAATGAGTAGATGAGATAACAGGGCAAAGTCAATGGGAGGGAAAAGGAAGGTGTATATTTTTAAGCAAAATTCTCCTGCATAAAGATAGGTCCCCATGGCGCCCTTCACTGAAATGAGCCAGTGGAAAACCATCCTGGCCGGCACCACCTTCCCTGCTTGTTCAGTCCTGCTCTGTTCTGCAATATTTCTTTAATCCATAATAGCACCTAGGGTCTCAAATAACTGAGTGAAGCATTCTCTTCCACCACCATCTGCGCCAAAAGCTGAGTTTTATTCTCAGCATAAACACACTCCTATAAGTGATATCAGACAGACAAAGTAAAAAGCG
Source organism: Redunca redunca (assembly GCA_006410935.1). Lineage (NCBI taxonomy): Eukaryota > Metazoa > Chordata > Mammalia > Artiodactyla > Bovidae > Redunca > Redunca redunca. The sequence continues at coordinate 1,346,003 of SJYQ01010605.1, forward strand.
TGGGACCCTGGGACCCAGTCCCCCTCTGTTTTACATTTCCTGATGCTGATGACGAGAAGAAAATATCATTGGCCAACAGGACAATTCTGGTTTCTATATAACAAGAGGCAGAGGAAGTGAGAAAGGGAACATATACATATCTCTCTTTTCCTTCAGCGTGGGGTGTGTGTGTGTGTGTGTGTGTGTGTGTGTGTATGCGCGCTCAGTCATGCCCGACTTTCTACGACCCATGGACTGTGAGCTTTTCCAGGCAAGAATACTGGAGTGGGTGGCCATTGCCTCAGTTAGAATTTCCTTTATTCACTGAGATTTTTAGCTATCAACTACCTTGTAGAACTATTTACTGGCCACCCATGTATACCCATGTATACTCTCTCTGAACGTAGATACAGTATCAAAGAAGGTACAGAAAAAGAATTTTTTTTTTTTCTTTTCAAATTGTTATAATAAGTTCCGGTGATAGAGAAGGTTTTGCTTTCTGTGGTCATGCATTTCTCATTGTTGGAGTAGAATGGTGCTTGAGGACCTGGGATTTTCTCCTTCTTTTTAGGATGGAGTTTTGTTAGCTTACTGGAGTCACAGCTGAGACATGTGGACTGCCCACACTCAAGAACTTCTTCTCACCTGGCCCAGAGTCCACACAGATTATCACCAAGGCCCTAGTCTGGGTTTGGAATACAGCTGACCCTTGTTGTTCGATACCTTGAACAACACTGCTTTGAATTGCAAGTATCCACTTACACACGGATTTTCTTTTTAATAGTAAAGCTACAGTACTACACAATCTGCAGTTGGCTGAATCTGTGAATATGGAACCACAAATATGGAAGAATCAGGTAGCTAGAAGGCCAACTGGGAAATTATATGTGGATTTTCCACTGTGCAGAGAGTTGGCCCTCCTAACCCTGCAATGTTCAAAGGTCAGCTGTATGTTAATTAGGTGGACACACACCAGGGACCTCAGTTACCAGCTTTGCAATGAATTTGATAGAAATCTTTCAGTTCTGAGACCAGGGCACAGGTACTATACAGAAATTCCCTAGTAGGGTCGTTCATACTATCCCTCACGCCACTTGCTAAGCTTTGATGCAGATGGCTAACACATCTCTCTGTCTGTCTTGAGAAGGAGGCAGCTAATTCTCTCCACTATCCACAGAACTTTACAGTGTAGTGGTTTCCCATAAATTTGTGATGATAGAGTCATTCTGCCCGATACGTTTGAATCAGATCCTAAGATTGTTCAACACAGCCTGGGAAAATTAGGTCAAGAATGCTGTCCCCAGACTCTCTGATAGGTCTTAAGATAAGTCATGTTGCTGCCTGTCAAGAACCAAAACAGAAAATAATGACTGATTTGCAGCCTTTTCAAGATTTACAAATTGATGGAAACCATCCTGTCTTCTTGTTGGAGAAGACTCTTGAGAGTCCCTTGGACTGCAAGGAGATCCAACCAGTCCATCCTAAAGGAGATCAGTCCTGAATATTCATTGGAAGGACTGATGCTGAAGCTGAAACTCCAATACTCTGGCCATCTGATGCGAAGAACTGACTCACTAGAAAAGACCCTGATGCTGGGAAAGATTGAAGGTGGGAGAAGGGGATGACAGAGGATGAGATGGCTGGATGGCATCACTGACTCAATGGACATGAGTTTGAGTAAGCTCCAGGAGTTGGTGATGGACAGGGAGGCCTGGCGTGCTGCGCTCCATGGGGTCACAGAGAGTCGGACACGACTAAGCGACTAAACTGAACCGACTGATCCTGTCTTCTGAAGACAGTGTGTCTTTCAGTCTCTCAGTCGTGTCCGACTCTTTGCGACCCCATGGACTGTAGCTCGTCAGGCTCCTTTGTCCAAGGAATTCGCAGGCAAGAATATTGGAGTAGGTTGCCAAGCCCTCCTCCAGGGGATCTTCCCAACCCAGGCATTGAACCTAGGTCTCCCACATTGCAGACAGATTATTTATTGTTTGAGCCACCAGGGAAGCACTTCTAAAGAGTTCAGTTCAGTTCAGTCGCTCAGTCGTGTCCGACTCTTTGAGACCCCATGAATCGCAGCACACCAGGCCTCCCTGTCCATCACCATCTCCTGGAGTTCACTCAGACTCACATCCATAGTGTCCGTGATGCCATCCAGCCATCTCATCCTGGGTCATCCCCTTCTAAAGAGTAGGTTCCTAGAAAGCAGGTGCTCTTGGCTTGTCCTTGTATTTCCAAACTCTAATAAGCAAGACTTCAATAAATGCTTGCTCCTTCCTTCCTTCAAACAACACTCTTTAAATGCCTATTATTTCCTAGGAAACAAAGGTGATCAAAATAGGTAAAAAAATTTTCCTCCGCTGGAATTTACGAGCCAAACTCAGTATCCATTTAAACGGTATATAAACCAGCCATTGCAGTCTGTCACAAGAATTCAGTTCCATTCAGTTCAATTCAGTCGCTCAGTTGTGTCTGACTCTTTGTGGCCCCATGAATCGCAGCATGCCAGGCCTCCCTGTCCTTCAGCAACTCCCAGAGTTCACCCAAACTCATGTGCATCAAGTCAGTGATGCCATCCAGCCATCTCATCCTCTGCCGTCCCCTTCTCCTCCTGCCCCCAATCCCTCCCTGCATCAGGGTCTTTTCCAATGAGTCAACTCTTCCCATGAGTTGGCCAAAGTATTGGAGTTTCAACCTCAACATCATTCCTTCCAATGAATATTCAGGACTGATCTCCTTTAGGATGGACTGGTTGGATCTCCTTGCAGTCCAAGGGACTCTCAAGAGTCTTCTCCAACACCACAGTTCAAAAGCATCAATTCTTCGGCGCTCAGCTTTCTTCACAGTCCAACTGAGACATCCATTCACAAAATAAGATACACAGGGCAGGGGGTAAAGGACTGACTGAAGATGCAGCTTTACTTCCGGGGGGGGGCGGGGGCAGCCAGTTCAGTGAGTTGAGACCTCACACAGAAGAGCTCATGTTTTCACAAGTTCAGTACTTCATTTCCCAGGCCGGGGGATGCAGGCGAAGAATCCTTTTCCTAAATTAAATGCACATGCACTCCTCTCACTCCAAAACTCTTCCCAAAGTAAATAATGCTCTAAGACCTCATGGATGCGACTCCTTGCACATATGAAGGGAGAACAAGTATTAAATTTCCTATCAAACTGTTTTCTTTCTGTTCTTTCTTTCTATATCTCAAAAGAGCTCCCATCAATATAACCTTTTTGCCAAATGGCTAAGATGAAATATATTGGGGGGGCATTTGATATGAAACGAACAGTTTCAAATAGCTTTACACATGTTAAAAGTTTAAAAAGTTGTTTATTAACTACTTTAGTTATAATTCATTTAAAAATCCCATTATGTTTGGTTACACAAGAGTGACTTTAATACACTTAAAGATGCAGTACTCCTTAGCTGTGACATATTTATAGTCTGAGCATTAAAAAGTTTATAAAATCAGGCCATATTTTCTCAGTGTCAAACATCTTTCAATGAAGACAATTATTCAGCCTGCCTATTTGTAATTAGGTATGAAATAATTTATGATTATGAAGATAAGTGAGCAAAAATTTTAGAAGGACTGCATATTGTATTTTATTATTAAAAGATTTCCATAATCTTTCCAGGGTTTGAGGAGTCATAAATTGCCTGGATCTGATTTCCACTGGATTTTGCTTGGAATTAATAAACATATGGATCTCATCTAAGATCGTGTGTCAAAAATAATGAAGGGAATGGCTTCACACAAAGCTGAAAATGAAACCAGATTGACATGAGCTGACTTTGGTTTGGACAACTACCATGAGCTGCCTAAAGTTAACCCACGAAGGAAGAGTCTGGCAGTGCCAAGGGGGAAAGAACGCCCCATGGGGGCAGAAAGGCAGCCAAGGTTTAAATAACCCAGGGCTGGAGAGCTCCTCCTTTGCCACACTTCCTTCTTCTCAACAGGGACCAAGGACACTTGCAACATGCTATTATAGCACATGGTATCTGTGGCTTCCTGGGGTACGCAGGCAGCTAAAAACATGAATATTTATTGGAAGGACTGTGGCTGAAACCAAAGCTCCAACACTTTGGCCACCTGATGTGAAAAGCCAACTCACTGGAAAAAAAAGCCTTGAAGTGGGGAAAGTCTGGGGGCAAGAGGAGAAGAGGGCGACAGAGAATATGAGGGTTAGATGGCATCAGTGACTCAATGGACATGAATCTGAGCAAGCTCTGGGAGACAGTGGAGGATGGAGGAGCCTGGTGTGCTGCAGTCCATGGGACTGCAAACAGTCACACATCACTTAGCCACTGAGCAACAACAACAAAAATGCGGGGAGGGCAAAGCCAGCCTTCTCCTCAATCCCTCTCTCAAGAGGATGAGCAGACACAAAAAACATCAACCAATTTCTCGTTTCTCTTCTTTTCCATTCGAAAGAAGTCATAGGAATGGGCTGGTACTGTTTCTTTCATGCTTTCCTTCTGTCCAACACAATTCTTCTAATAACCCCTCAATTAATATACATTGTTTCCTTCTAAAACCCAAGCAGGGATTGTCTAATTTGTATTAATATTTTGCAGCTCCTCAAGCTCCCAAAATAGTCTGTGTAAAATGCATTGTTTTTTCAAAGTTAAAGTGAATGAATGTAAGAAAATGCTGTAGTATAATTTTTGTGATGCCCCTAGAAATTCTTGCAATTTTCCAGAAGTTAACCAGACAAATGAGGACTGGAACAGAGTTAGACACAGTGCAGTCCCACTTTCTCATTGCCACATCACGCCAGAGAGAGTGCTTCCTTGGAGCCCAAACAGAAAAATTGCTAAGCCAATTATGTATCACTGAATCTGAACTTGCGACACAGAAGTAGCCTCTGAACACATCCCTTCTGCTAACTCGTATTCAGTGAGTCCAAGGAGTGTTAACAGAGCACTTGGCCTGAGGCTACAGATGGAGATTTCACTACACGTGAAGTCAAAGTTACTAAGCAACATACCTCTTGGTTGGCAGAACATAGCTACTGTTTTTACCATCTTCTTGCACAAGTGAACCCTGACGCTTTCAATTACACCAGCTCAGCAGGAAAGGCACATGGGAATCAACTTGCTGATTAAACAAATCTGCCCTAAGATCCCCCAAAAGTTTGAAATTAGAATGAACCAAAAGGATGCATTCCAAAATGCTCTACAACCACAATTTTCTAAAAGATTCAACCAGAAGCACCAAACTAAATCCAAGCTCAGTTCAGTTCAGTCGCTCAGTCGTGTCCGACTCTTTGTGACCCCATGAACCGCAGCACACCAGGCCTCCCTGTCCATCACCAACTCTCAGAGTTCACTCAGACTCACGTCCATCGAGTCCGTGATGCCATCCGGCCATCTCATCCTCTGTCCTCCCCTTCTCCTCCCACCTTCAATCTTCCTGAACATCAGGGTCTTTTCCATTGAGTCAGTTCTTTACTTCAGGTGGCCAAAGTATTGGAGTTTCAGCTTCAGCATCAGTCCTTCCAACCAATATTCACGACTGATTTCCTTTAGGATGGACTGGTTGGATCTCCTTGCAGTCCAAGGAACTCTCAAGAGTCTTCTCCAACACCACAGTTCAAAAGCACCAATTCTTCAGCACTCAGCTTTCTTTATAGTTCAACTCTCACATCCGTACATGACCACTGGAAAAACCATAGCCTTGACTAGACGGACCTTTGTTGGCAAANGGTGTCATCTGCATACCTGAAGTTATTGATATTTCTCCTGGCAATCTTGATTCCAGCTTGTGCTTCATCCAGCCCAGCATTTCTTATGATGTACTCTGCATATAAGTGAAATAAGCAGACTGACAATATACAGCCTTGATGTACTCTTTTCCCAATTTGGAACCAGTCTGTTGTTCCATGTCCAACTAACTGTTCTAACTGTTACAACTAACTATTCTAACTGTTGCTTCCTGACCTGCATACAGATTTCTCAAGAGGCAGGTAAGGTGGTCTGGTATTCCCATCTCTTTCAGAATTTTCCACAGTGTGTTATGATCCATACAGTCAAAGGCTTTTGTGTGGTCAATAAAGCAGAAGTAGATGTTTTTCTGGAACTCTCTTGCTTTTTCAATGATCCAACTGAGGTTGGCAATTTGATCTGTGGTTCCTCTGCCTTTTCTGAAACCAGCTTGAACATCTGGAAATTCACGGTTCATGAACTGTTCAGGCCTGGCTTGGAGAATTTTGTGCATTACTTTACTAGTGTGTGGGATGAGTGCAATTGTGCAGTAGTGTGAACATTCTTCGGCATTGCCTTTCTTTGGGATTGGAATGAAAACTGACCTTTTCCAGTCCTGTGGCCACTGCTAAGTTTTCCAAATTTGCTGGCATATTGAGTGCAGCACTTTCACAGCATCATCTTTCAGGATTTGAAACAGCTCAACTGGAATTCCATCACCTCCACTAGCTTTGTTCATAATGATGCTTCCTAAGGCCCACTTGACTTCACACTCCAAGGTGTCTGGGTCTAGGTGAGTGATCACACCACATGTTTATCTGGGTGGTGAAGATCTTTTCTGTATAGTTCTCCTGTGTATTCTTACCCCCTCCTCTTAATATCTTCTGCTTCTCTTTATGACCTAAGTAGGGGGTCATAAAGCAGAGCCAGTGACTCCCTGCTGCAACGAGCAGTCAATTGTACTATATGCTGAATGCGCTTAATTGCTCAATCTTTTGCGACCCTGTGGACTGTAGCCCAGCAAGCTCCTCTGTCCTTGGGGATTCTCCAGGCAAGAATACTGGAGTGGATTGCCATGACCTCCTCCAGGGGATCTTCCCAACCCAGGGATTGACCCAGGTCTCCCACATTGCAGGTGGATTCTTTAGGGTCTGAGCCACCAGGGAAGCTCAATCATACTGTATGGCAGGAAGCAAAAGCTCTCCTGGTCTGAACCCTCTGGGACCATTTGTCATCATCCCAATTTATTCTTTTTTTTTTTTTTTAACGTGGACCATGTGTTTTAAGTCTCTGTTGAATTTGTTGCAACGCTATTTCTGTTTTCTTGTTTTGGTCTTTTGACCATAAGGCCTGTGGGATCTTGGTTCCCCGACTGTAGTCCAAACCCACACGCCCTACATCAGAAGGTGAAGTCTTAACCACTGGACCCCCAGGGAAGTCTCCCAGTTTATTCTTTTATGGACCTCTCTTTCACTAGGCAATGCACACAACACAACCTCCAGTATCATGATGGAGAACCAAGCGTGGGAGTCTTCATGCCTTTCTCCCCCAAGAAGGTGGCTTGCACATGTCAGATGCACAATCATGACTTGAATGAAGAGATATTGCCATTCCCTCTCTGTTTCTTTGCTCCAATTTCCTTCCATGAAAGAATATGAAGCAAAAGTAAAACCACAGGGACATGGAGGAAATCAAACGAATCCTGAGACTGAAGAGACTTAAGGTATCTTCTCACCCAAGTCCCCTGCCATGCAATAAACCTCTTTGCAACCACATCTATCAGGGTTTGTTTGAACATTTCTAGAAAAGAACACAAGTTGTTTGAAGAGAAGATGATTTCCTTTTTCAGTTTAGTTCAGTTCAGTCACTCAGTTGTGTCCAACTCTTTGCGACCCCATGAATTGCAGCCTGCCAGGCCTCCCTGTCCATCACCAATTCCCGGAGTTCACTCAAACTCACGTCCATCAAGTCTGTGATGCCATCCAGCCATCTCATCCTCTGTCGTCCCCTTCTCCTCCTGCCCCCAATCCCTCCCAGCATCAGAGTCTTTTCCAATGAGTCAACTCTTCGCATGAGGTGGCCAAAGTGCTGGAGTTTCATGGCAAGCTCTAATTATGTTAATGCTCCTTCTTTTATGGAATCTGAACATCAGTCATCTTTAACCCTGTCTCTCACTCACTCTCTCTGCTCAGTTGCTCAGTCATGTCCAACTCCTTGTGACCCTTGGGACTGAAGCCCACCAAACTCCTCTGTCCATGAGATTTTTCAGGCAAGAATACTGGAGTGGGTTGCTATTTGCTTCTCCATGTCTCTCATGTCGCCTCCTCTCCACAAGCTTTTAGATATTTGAAGACAGCTATTCTCTTCCCCAAATGGCCCTTTCTCCAAGCAAAATCACCCCATTCCCTTCAATCACTCATTCAGTTATTAAATATGGTTTCCACACAACCTCCAGTATCCTGATCACCATCCAGATAGTAAATGACTTCTAAGAAGGCAGCACCCACACCTGAAACCTGTACTCTGCACATGTTCCTATGGTGCCATGGCAAATGGCAGGAATTTCTGCACACAGGGCTAATGTTATGAAACACCTTTTAAATGAACCAAAGCAGGGGTCCACGTTTTCTGCTTGTTCTACGCTTTCTACTTAATTTACAGTGTGGGCCACCAGCCATTAGGGAGGTGTGGGGAATGTGATTGTTGCCAATAATTGACCATTCCCTGGTTCAGCAGATGCATAAAACTCTAATGGAACCATTATTCTTAAACCCACAGGATATATAACAAGAACAATAAAGTAATGCATTGGCAATATCAGCTTTCTTTTACTTTAAAAAAATATACACAATGAAAATATCTATGTTTATTTTATCTCAGATGGTGATGTACAAAAGCAGCTACCTTAAAATGAGAGTCTTGTGCTAAGTGTTAAGAGAACACACAGGGCCTTGCATTCACACACATTCCCAGAGCACTCTAACTGCCAAAACATTTCATTAATGCATCAGTGGCCTCGAGCTAGAGGATTTTGGTCATTGTAATATCGGCTTCCATGGCAACCCATTGTCCTTGCACACTTATTTGTTGAATTGTATGTCTGCCCATGGAGCTGCGCCATACCTGGAAAAATAAGAGTTCAGTCACCAAGCAGCCTTAGTAATGAGATCACACAAGGCCCTTGAATTGAAGTAGTTTGGCCCCACATCCAGAATATTCCACCTGCAAGCTTTTCATCTATGAAATAGGAGAATGAGAGCCTTGCTGAGGCAATATGGACCAAACCTGCTGTAAAACCCCTGGGTCAACTGTGACTTAGAAATGAATGTGAGCACGCTGGTACAGAATGGGGGAGGTTAGAGCTGAGGTTCAGGCTGAAGCAAGCCAGGAAAGAGCAATAATAGCCGTAACAATGGTGATGGTGATAAATAATAAGAGCTCGTTACAGACAATAACTGACGTCACTGAGGGTCTATTGTGTTTCTCTTCTGTTGTGCAGTTTATCGCCATCACTTCATTATAACCTCATTGAAAAGATGTGGGGGGAAATGGTTCATCTTTGGAAACTTTTAAAGAAGGTGTTAAGTACTTTTGATAACCCAAGGTTATCATTATGATTCCTTGTGAACTGTGTCAAATTTACAAAGATTCTTATAGTAACACATGTTACCACACGTCCCTGGATAAATGGCCTCACAATTCTACGATTTTCAAACTTCTGGTTTTCTTTGTGTATTTGTTCTGTCTTCCCCACAGAGGTCATCTCTTGGCACTCTTGGGGTTCCCCCTCTGGCGATCCATTTCTTTCCATTACTTCTTTCCTAAGGTCTGAAAAAACAGATAACCAGAACTAGTAGACTTATAAAGCAGAGGGAAAGCCTCTTAGAAAGCTTCTCTATTGATTAAGCACATGATCGTTAATATCCAAACTTTTAAACATCTGTAGTCTCAGCTCTGGAGAAGGCAATGGCACCCCACTCCAGTACTCTTCCCTGGAGAATCCCATGGACGGAGGAGCCTGGTGGGCTGCAGTCCATGGGGTCGCTGAGGGTCGGACACGACTGAGCAACTTCACTTTCACTTTTCACTTTCATGCCTTGGAGAAGGAAATGGCAACCCACTCCAGTGTTCTTGCCTGGAGAATCCCAGGGATGGGGGAGCCTGGTGGGCTGCCATCTATGGGGTCGAACAGAGTCGGACACGACTGAAGCGACTTAGCAGCAGCAGTCTCAGCTCAGGTGAGTTTATCTATTAAAGCATTTTTTGACTTTTGTTGGAGTGCGCTTCACACATGCTGCACTGCTTTACAATGTTCTGCCAGTCTGCTGCACAGCAGGTGAACCAGCTACGCACACTGCTTAGTCGCTCAGGCCTGTCTCACTCTTTGCGACCCCATGGTCTATAGCCCGCCAGGCTCCTCTGTCCATGAGAGTGGGTTGTCATGCCCTCCTCCAGGGATCTTCCCATCCAGGGACTGAACCCAAGTCTCCCACATTGCAGGCTATTCTTTACCATCCGAGCCACCAGAGAAGCACAAGAATACCAGAGTGGGCAGCCTATCCCTTCTCCCGCAAATCTTCATGACCCAGGAATCAAACCAGGGTCTCCTGCATTGCAGGTGGATTCTTACCCACTGAGCTACCAGGGAAGCTCCAAACCAGCTGTACATACACATGTGTCCCCTGCTTTTGAATTTCCTTCCCGTTTAGATCACTACAGAGCCCTGAGTAGCGTCCCGATGCTACACAGTATGTTCCCAGTTAGTTATCTATTTTACAGTGTATATATGTCCATCCAATTCCCCTCTTTATTACATGTTCTTATTGAGTTGAGACATGAATCAGGAGATCTGTGGATGTATGAAGGTTATTTATCTTTACTACATATCACTATTTATTCTAATGCCTGCCTTATTATTTCAGGTATAGCAATCACATTAAATAACCATCTTTAAATGAAAGAGTTATTAAAAGACTTCCTTTGATGAAAAGAGTTGGACTCCTACCCACCCCCACTTTTACTGAAGAATCCGTCTGTATTGCCAAGGCTAGTGTTTCTCAAATTCTTTTAACATTGAGATTCTTACTTTGCGATTATAATTTTTTGATGGAATGATGAATTGTCACTTTTACAACATGCACTTTTTTAAGCAAATGGTCTTTAACTTCATTCAGTTCAGTTCAGTTCAGTTCAGTCACTCAGTCGTGTCTGATTCTTTGCGACCCCATGAACCATAGCACGCCAGGACTCTCACAGGCCTCCCTGTCCATCACCAACTCCCGGAGTCCACCCAAATCCATGTCTATTGAGTCAGTGATGCCATCCAACCATCTCATCCTCTGTCATCCCCTTCTCCTCCTGCCCTCAGTCTTTCCCAGCATCAGGGTCTCTTCAAATGAGTCAGCTCTCCACATCAGGTGGCCAAAGTATAGGAGTTTCAGCTTCAACATCAGTTCCTCCAATGAACACCCAGGACTAATCTCCTTTAGGATGGACTGGTTGGATCTCTTTGCAGTCCAAGGGACTCTCAAGAGTCTTCTCCAACACCACAGTTCAAAAGCATCAATTCTTTGGCACTCAGCTTTCTTTATAGTCCAACTCTCATATCCATACATGACTATTGGAAAAACCATAGCCTTGACTAGATGGACCTCATTATGAAATAACAAATCAGAAAAAGTAAATCATTTTATAAAATACTAGGAACATGGGTTGAAATGATAAGATAAATTACTTCTTGGAATAGATGCCATGCATTAGTTTAACTGGCAGTTGCTAAATTTTGCTCAGACAGCAATAAGCTGCTGAAATATCTTGCATAAATCCATCAGGTAGTATCACTGGCAATTCTTTTTTGGGTCTGACATGCCATTATTTAATGGAAGATTGTAGCAGAAAATGAGCAATCATATACAAGTGATTAACAAAATTTGCTTGTTTCTTATCCATGGTGGATACACCCTAGGATGACCCCACTGAGTCACTTTGTGTATAATCCTTCCCCTTGAGGGCAGGCGACACCTGTGACCTTCTTCTAATCAACAGAATATGACAGAGAGAGGGGAGTTTTTCAGATCATTAAGTCCATAATCAGTGATTTTGAGTTAGTCAAAGGGGAGATTATCCTGGGTGGGCTTGAACTAATCCGATGAGCCCTTGAAAGAGGATTAATTTTCCCTGAGGTTGGAAACTCAGTAGAGACGACTTCTGTGTGGTCAGCTTGAAGAAGCAAACAGCTGTGAATCTGTAGATGAAATGAAAGAATTCTGCCCACAACCTGAGAGAGATTTGAAACAGCCTTCTCTAGTTGAGAATCCAAATAAGAATGAGCCCAGCTGATACCTTGATTTCAGGCCCATGAGACTCCAGGTAGAGAACTCAGTTAACCCATGCCTGGACTCCTGACCCACAGAAATTCTGTGATAATAGATAGATATTTGTTTAGGCCACTAACTTGTGCTCATCTGTTACACAGCAACAGAAAATGGATGCTTTACATGACAATGTTTTTCTTTTCTGTGCTATCTGCATTTCTAGCCAAGAACATTGCTGCTGAGAACATTGTATTTTCAGCTTTATGTTTCCCAGACTTATCTGAAACACATGACATGAAAGTCTCTCAGTTGTGTCCAGCTCTTCGTGACCCTGTGGACTATACAGTCCATGGAATTCTCCAAGCCAGAATACTGGAGTGGGTAGGCATTCCCTTCTCCAGGGGATCTTCCTGACCCAGGGATCGAACCCAGGCCTCCCACATTGCAGGTGGATTCTTTACCAGCTGAGCCACAAGGAAAACCCATCTGAAACATAGTGTGGACATCAATTAATTTGGTGTGTAACAGAGTTCTGCTTAGTGAGACTTAATTGGAAATCATGTAGGGACACTCCAGAAATATATTTAGGTGATAACGTGTACCCTTCTTCCACCCTTCTTTCTGCTTCATGGAATGAGTTTGTGATGACTGGTTCTAGAGAAGTCATCTTAAATCATGAGTATGGGATTGTCGTGCTAGGTAGAGTGGTAAGCTGATGGAAGACTGGATCACAGATGATTTCATGGAAATATCAGACTAGCCCTGCAATGCTACCTCTAGGCTTCCCAACCCAGGGATCAAACCCAGGACTCCCGCATTGCAGGCAGGTTCTTTACCATCTGAGCCACCAGGGAAACCCAAGAATTCTGGATTGGATAGCTTATCCCTTCTCAAGGGGATTTTCCCGACCTAGGAATGGAACTGGAGTCTCCTGCATGGCAGGCAGATTCTTTCCCAACTTAGCTACCGGGGAAGCCCTTAATAGCATCTCAGTTCAGTCCATCAGTCATGTCTGACTCTTTACGATCCCATGAACCATAGCATGCCAGGCCTCCCTGTCCATCACCAACTCCCAGAGGCCACCCAAACCCATGTCCGTTGAGTAGATGATGCCATCCAACCATCTCATCCTCTGTCGTCCCCTTCTCCTCCTGCCCTCAGTCTTTCCCAGCATCAGGGTCTCTTCAAATGAGTCAGCTCTCCTCATCAGGTGGCGAAAGTACTGGAGTTTCAGCTTCAACATCAGTCGCTCCAACAAACACCCATAACTGATCTCCTTTAGGATGGACTGGTTGGATCTCCTTGCAGTCCAAGGGACTCTCAAGATTCTTCTCCAATACCACAGGTCAAAAGCATCAATGCTTTGGCACTCAGCTTTCTTTATAGTCCAACTCTCACATCCATACATGACTATTGAAAAAACCATAGCCTTGACTAGACAGACCCTTGTTGGCAAAATAATGTCTCTGCTTTTTAATATGATATTTAGGTCGGTCATAACGTTCCTTCCAAGGAGTAAGCATCTTTTAATTTCATGGCTGCAATCACCATCTTCAGTGACGTTGAAGCCCAAAAAAATAAACTCTGACACTGTTCCCACTGTTTCCCCAATTATTTTCCATGAAGTGATGGGATCAGATGCCATGATGTTCGTTTTCTGAATGTTGAGCTTTAAGCCAACTTTTTCACTCTCCACTTTCACTTTCATCAAGAGGTTCTTTAGTTTCTGTTCACTTTCTGAGATAAGGGTGGTGTCATCTGCATATCCGAGGTTATTGATATTTCTCCCAGCAATCTTGATTCCAGCTTGTGCTTCTTCCGGCCCAGTGTTTCTCATAATGTACTCTGCATAGAAGTTAAATGAGCAGGGTGGCAATATACAGACTTGACGTACTCCTTTTCCTATCTGTTTCCTAGTCTGTTATTCCATGTCCAGTTCTAACTGTTGCATCCTGACCTGCATATAGGTTTCTCAAGAGGCAGATCAGGTCGTCTGGTATTCCCATCTCTCTCAGAATTTTCCACAGTTGATTGTGATCCACACTGTAAGGCTTTGGCATAGTCAATAAAGCAGAAATAAATGTTTTTCTGGAACTCACTTGTTTTTTCGATGATCCAGTGGATGTTGACAATTTGATCTCTGGTTCCTCTGCCTTTTCTAAAACCAGCTTGAACTTCTGGAAATTCACGGTTCACGTATTCCTGGCTTGAAGAATTTTGAGCATTACTTTACTAGCATGTGAGATGAGTGCAATTGTGTGGTAGTTTGAACATTCTTTGGTATTACCTTTCTTTGGGATTAGAATGAAAACTGACCTTTTCCAGTCCTGTGGCCACTGCTGAGTTTTCCAAATTTGCTGGCATATTGAGTGCAGCACTTTCACAGCATCATCTTTCAGGATTTGAAACAGCTCAACTGGGATTCCATCACCTCCACTAGTTTTGTTTGTAGTGATGCTTCCTAAGGCCCACTTGACTTCACATTCCAGGATGTCTGGCTCTAGGTGAGTGATCACACCATCGTGATTATCCATGTAATAGCATCTATAGAGAACTAATAAATGTTTCTTGCTGGCCAAAATACATGGGCCAACATTGCTAACAGAAATGAGACCCTTCATTAAAATACAACCTAGAATCAGACATGTTAAGGTGGCTGTTCATAAAAATATGCAGGACATCCCATGCTTCCATAATTTGAAAGTGTCACTTTGTCCATAATTGAAAATTGTTATTTGAAAATGGTAGTTATTTGAAATGGCACAGTGGTAAAGAATCCACCTGCCAACACAGGAGGCACCAGAGACTCAGGTTCAGTCCCTGGATTGGGAAGATCCCCCAAAGGAGGAAATGGCAACCCACTCCAGTATGCTTACCTGGAAAATTCTATGGACAGAAGAACCTGGTGGGCTACAGTCCATGCACTCAGACACAACTGAGCAGGCATACACACAGGCACTGCATTTGGGCCGTTTAGCCCGGCTGTTTTGTGAGTGCAACAAGTGAATTTTTGTCCTGCAGTGACTGGGAGATCACACCTGTGTGTGACTGTAGGGCTCTAGGAAGGCACCAGTGTCCAAAACCGTTAATCGGTACCTACACATCAGGCTGCCTGATGCTTGAGATACTACCAGCCAGACTTTCATCCTTCCGTCTTAGGGTCTCTCCTTGTTAACTGCAGATCTCCGTGGTACCGGCCCCCTGGTGAGTGTGACGCTGTAAATAGGTGGGCAGAGCTGAGTAGCGGTGAGGGGTGGCACAATGGTACATTTCATGGAACCTCAAGCTCACGATTCATGGCGGTGAGCACAGAGGGAAAGAAAGGTCATCAGAGGTAATAGCGCCTACTTCTCAGTGTTCACTGCGCCACGAATCCCGTCAAGGAGAGCTTCATTTAAAAGTCCCAAGCACTGCAGCGGCAGCAGTGAAAAAGGCAGAACCCACCTTCAGGATCATCTTGGCTGCATGAGAGACGAGACATCACCCACAAACTCTACGCTGATGATACATAAGACTAAGGCAAGATCCGAGTGAGTGCCTTTTTAGATGTCAAATATCCAGATTTCAAGAGCTCAAATTGGTAGTAAGTTGATCAGTTAATTCAGTCAAAAATATTCAACCATTTTCTGTCCAAGCAGGTACAATTTTGAGGGCGCATTTGCTGAAAGCAGGCACAGGAGGGCCTAAAGGAGCTATCCCACATTGAAGGTCAGGAACCGTGGTGGTAAGGAGATACCCCTCGTCCAAGGTAAGGAGCAGCGGCTGTGCTTTGCTGGAGCAGCCGTGAAGAGATACCCCACGCCAAGGTAAGAGAAACCCAAATAAGGTGGTCAGTGTTGCAAGAAGGCATCAGAGGGCAGACACACTAAAACCATACTCACAGAAAACTAGTCAATCTAACACACTAGGACCACAGCCTCGTCTAACTCAATGAAACCAAGCCATGCCTGAGGGGGATCCAAGACAGGCGGGTCATGGAGGAGAGGCCTGACAGAATGTGGTCCACTGGAGAAGGGAATGGCAAACCACTTCAGTATTCTTGCCTTGAGAACCCCATGAACAGTATGAAAAGGCAAAATGATAGGATACCAAAAGAGGAACTCAGGTCATTAGGTCATTAGGTGCCCAATATGCTACTGGAGATGAGTGGGAAAATAACTCCAGAAAGAATGAAGGGATGGAGCCAAAGCAAAAACAATACCCAGTTGTGGATGTGACTGGTGATAGAAGCAAGATCCGATGCTGTAAAGAGCAATATTGCATAGGAACCTGGAATGTCAGATCCATGAATCAAGGCAAATTGGTCAAACAAAAGATGGCAAGGGTGAATGTCGACATTCTAGGAATCAGCGAACTACAATGGACTGGAATGGGTGAATTTAACTCAGATGACCATTATATCTACTACTGCAGGCAGGAATCCCTCAGAAGAAATGGAGTAGCCATCATGGTCAACAAAAGACTCCGAAATGCAGTACTTGGATGCAATCTCAAAAATGACAGAATGATCTCTGTTCGCCTCCAAGGCAAACCATTCAATATCACAGCAATCCAAGTCTATGCCCTAACCAATAATGCTGAAGAAGCTGAAGTTGAATGGTTTTATGAAGACCTACAAGACCTTTTAGAACTAACACCCAAAAAAGATGTCCTTTTCATTATAGGGGACTGGAATGCAAAAGTAGGAAGTCAAGAAACACCTGGAGTAACAGGCAAATTTGGCCTTGGAATGTGGAATGAAGCAGGCCAAAGGCTAATAGAGTTTTGCCAAGAAAATGCACTGGTCGTAGCAAACACCTTCTTCCAACAACACAAGAGAAGACTCTACACATGGACATCACCAGATGGTCAACACCGAAATCAGACTGATTATATTCTTTGCAGCCAAAGATGGAGAAGCTCTATACAGTCAACAAAAACAAGACCAGGAGCTGACTGTGGCTCAGATCATGAACTCCTTATT
>SJYQ01010605.1:1363210-1379391 GCA_006410935.1 Redunca redunca
AACTGTGGAAAATTCTGAAAGAGATGGGAATACCAGAGCACCTGACCTGCCTCTTGAGAAATCTGTATGCAGGTCAGGAAGCAACAGTTAGAACTGGACATGGGACAACAGACTGGTTCCAAATAGGAGAAGGAGTACGTCAAGGCTGTATATTGTCACCCTGCTTATTTAACTTCTATGCAGAGTACATCATGAGAAACGCTGGACTGGAAGAAACACCAGCTGGAATCAAGATTGCCGGGAGAAATATCAATCACCTCAGATATGCAGATGGCACCACCCTTATGGCAGAAAGTGAAGAGGACCTCAAAAGCCTCTTGATGAAAGTGAAAGAGGAGAGCAAAAAAGTTGGCTTAAAGCTCAACATTCAGAAAATGAGGATCATGGCATCCAGTCCCATCACTTCATGGCAAATAGATAGAGAAAGAGTGGAAACAGTGTCAGACTTTGGTTTTGGGGCTCCAAAATCACTGCAGATGGTGATTGTAGCCATGAAATTAAAAGACGCTTACTCCTTGGAAGAAAAGTTATGACCAACCTAGATAGTATATTCAAAAGCAGAGACATTACTTTGCCGACTAAGGTCCGTCTAGTCAAGGCTATGGTTTTTCCCATGGTCATGTATGGATGCGAGAGTTGGACTCTGAAGAAGGCTGAGCGCTGAAGAATTGATGCATTTGAACTGTGGTGTTGGAGAAGACTCTTGAGAGTCCCTTGGACTACAAAGAGATCCAACCAGTCCATTCTGAAGATCAGTCCTGGGTATTCTCTGGAAGGAATGATATTAAAGCTGAAACTCCAGTACTTTGGCCACCTCATGAGAAGAGTTGACTCACTGGAAAAGACTCTAATGCTGGGAGGGATTGGGGGCAGGAGGAGAAGGGGACGACAGAGGATAAGATGGCTGGATGGCATCACAGACTCGATGGACGTGAGTCTGAGTGAACTCCGGGAGATGGTGATGGACAGGGAGGCCTGGCGTGCTGCGATTCATGGGGTCGCAAAGAGTTGGGCACAACTGAGCGACTGAACTGAACTGAACTGAACTTGCTGAAAGCACATGAATGCTCTCGGTCTTGTCCAACTCTGTGACCCGTGATTGTATCCCACCAAGCTCCTCTGTCCGTGGAATTTTCCAGGCAAAAATACTGGATTGGGTTGCCATTTCCTACTCCAAAAAGTATAAGAAAACTAGTAGGGAAAATTGCTTAGAAGGCCCACACATGCCAGCAAAAACATCTCTTTCTGGCTGTTGATCAACTCGAAGAAAGTTTATCCTGACAGTATTTGAGGGAAATTATTATACCCGCTTCTATCAGAAAAGATCATTCAACCATAAATGTTACATTGCTATAAGATGCCATAACATTCTGCACCCCAGTCTACTGCATGGTCCTATTTGGAAGGTAGCATATTTCACAGTTATACACACCCAGGACAGACATGAGCGTTTACATGCTAATCACTGCAATTCAGGCAGCTGCAGCCTTCAGTAAGAGCCCCGAACCTTTTAATCAGGAAAAGCCACTGGGGCACGATATATCACCAGCAAATGTGTCTGGCTGGCTGAGGTATAAGGGAAATATTCCTTTCTTGCCCGTGTTTTAAGTAGTAGCAGGAGTGCTCATCACGCCTTTACATCAGAAAAACAAATGAGTGTTTGGGTGGTAAGGAAATGGAAATACAAACAAAGGGGGGTTCTCAGGCTGCTCCCTTGCTCCCATCGCCCTCACCAGGAGGCTCAGAGCCCCGTGCGAAGCGGGACAAATGTCACCGTGAACAGTAACGACAGAAAAAGGCTGAGGTGTTCATGAGGAAAACTACTATTATGGGATTGTTTTTTTTATGATAGAAATTTTTATTTATTAAAATGTGTCCTTCAGTAACAATTTAGCATACATACAATATACACACATACATCTGTACCCTTTGACACACCTCACGTATTGCCACCAGCAGTTTATAACTTAATTTTAAAGATTTACTTACTCGGTTTGGTGGTTTAGTCACTAAGTCATGTCTGACTCTTGTGACCCCATGGACTGTAGCCCTCCAGACTCCTCTGTCCATGAGATTTTCCAGGCAAGAATACTGGATCAGGTTGCCATTTCCTTCTCCAGGGGATCTTCCTGACCCAGGGATCAAACCCAGGTCTCCTGCATTGCAGGCAGATTCTTTACCGGCTGAGCTATGAGGGAAGCCCAGAGTGAAAGTGAAAGTTGCTCAGTTGTGTCCCGCTCTTTTCATCTCCATGGTCTGTAGTCCATGGGATTCTCCAGGCCAGAATACTGGAGTGGGTGGCCTTTCCCTTCTCCAGGGGATCTTGCCAATCCAGGGATAGAACCCAGGTCTCCTGCATCGCAGGTGGATTCTCTACCAGCTGAGCCACCAAGGAAGCCCTTTACTTACTTATATATTTGTTTATCTTTGATGTGCTGGGTCTTCATTACTGCAGGCTTTCCTAGCTGCAGCAAGCAGGGGGCTATTCTTGGTTGCAGTGTGCGGTCTCTCTGCAGTGGCTTCTCTGTTGCAGAGCACAGCCTCTAGGGCACACGGGCTTCAGTAGTTGCAGCTTGCAGGCTCTGGAGTGCAGGCTCAGGAGTTGTGGCACCTGGGTATTTGCTCCCAAGCAGGTGGGATCTTCCCCGACCAGGGATCAAACCCGTATCCCCTGCATTACAAGGCAGATGCTTAACCGCTGGACCACCAGGGAAGCCCACACTTTTTATTCTTACCTTCCACGAGATTCCAGTCTATAGAAATATATACTATCTCATGATGTAAGATGATATAGTTCTTGATGCAAGATTGATGATAGAACCTGACCACCGAGAGAGAGCCATCAAAAAATTTCCTCTGCGTCTTTAGAAATCCATTCTAGAGAAACCAGGAGTGTCACCAAAGATGAGGGTAACTCTATATATCATTTTGGTATTTAGGAGGCAAGTGTTCAATGCAAACAAGCTATTTCATTTTTACTTCTGTTTCAAAGCACTTAGACATGGGGTTTTCCTTTCATTTTCAACCAGTGTATGTTCTGCTTCTGATCTTTAATGCTAGGCAGGTAGAAAGAATGGTTTCTGGCAGAAACGACATAACCATTGTGGACCTATATGCACGCTTGCATGCTAAGTCACTTGAGTCATGTTTGACTCTGTGCGACCCCATGGACTATAGTCCACCGGGTTCGCCTGTCCATGGGATTCTCCAGGCAAGAACAGTGGAGCAGGTTACTATTTCCTTCTCCAGGGGATCTTCTTGACCCAGAAATGGAACCCACATCTCTGGTGCCTCGGGCATTGGCTGGCAGATTCTTTACCACTGAGCCACTTGGGAATATATCTTGCTAAACAAACCAATTGCACTGAATGTGTAAAAAGATGTCAGTTGCTTTTGACACAAAAAAATATGGAAGAATGTCTAAAAGGCAAATCATTTCATTCAAACTAAGATTTTTGCATAATTTATGCTAGGGACACACTTCACCAGAAGGACCGCTCCAGGACTCATAATCGTTCTTTAAACAGAAGCTGAGTTTTGTGGAATTGTCAAAAATATTTGGGAGACATCAGCTTCGGGGACTCATGATCAGTAAAAGGGTCATGCGTCCCAGGTCCTCTGGTGATAACCCTGCTTTCCGCGTACGCAGAAGTGCAGGGCCCTCCACATGCTGAGCTTGGTTCAAGAATCAGAAAAGTTCATTGTCTTTTTTTTTAATGGCTCAAGTCAGAAATACATAATATTTTAGTGTAAATTCTTCCAAAATGGGGATGTAAACCTAAAATATAAGACTACTGCTGCTGCTGCTGTGAAGTCACTTCAGTCGTGTCCGACTCTGTGCGACCCTATGAACAGCAGCCCTCCGGGCTCCTCTGTCCACAGGATTCTCCAGGCAAGAATACTGGAGTGGCTTGCCATTTCCTTCTTCCAAAATATAATGGGGACACCTTCAAAGGAAGAAGAGATTTTGCAGGAGGAAGAGACCTGGTCTCACTTGTCAAGCACTACAGTGAGCCTGAAAGTAAGAGAGGTCTCCTCTCAGCCCGCCCTCAGCTGGTCACCCGAAGCGCAACTCTGGGCAGAGGGCAGTCTAGACTGGTGGGCTCATCATCTTTTTGAAACACTCCCCAGACCTCTATGATCAAGTCTCTGTTTTCAGACAAGACTCTGAACATTCCATGAGTGGTTTACTTCCCCTGCTTCCCAAGCTAGTGATGAATTCACTGCTCAGATCTCTGGTTCTGCGGGCAGAGAACCCTGCAAGGAGCCACCACTTGGTGCCAGAAGGGCACACGATGTCTTATGGAACTGAGTGCTCAGAGGCGACTGTCTGGCAGGAAAAAGCGTCGGGAGAGAGAGGCTGGTCACATCCCAGACTGCATCCGAGTCCCTAGGACGACCGCCAAGAATGGGTTCTTGGCTTCATGCGGGAGAGAACTCAAGAGCAAACCAGAAGAAAGTGAAAGAAGCTTTATTCAGGGAGATACACCCTCCACAGACAGAATGTGGGCCATCTCCAAGGGCAAGAGGGGCTCCAGAGTATGGGGCTGTTAGTTTTATATGGGGGCGTAATTTCCCCTGGCGTGCTGCAGTTCCAGGAGGTGCAAAGAGTCAGACATGACTGGGAGACTGAAGGCCAGCGACCACAGTTTCATAGGTTAATAGTGGGAGGAGCATTGGGGGAGGGCAGGGGTTTCCAGGAACTGGGCAGCCCACTTTCATGGCCCTTGTGGGTGTGTAATTTAGCTGACGTATTATAATGAGCATATACTGAGGCTCGATGTCTCGGGGAAGATGACCCACTTGCCATCTGGGCTCTAGTTGCTTCCGATTAGTTTATGTCGTGTCCTTGGGCTATGTCATTTTTTTTAAAGGCTGTGCCCTGCCCCCTTCCCATCTCAACCTGACCAATCTTCGTGTCTGAGCAGAGAGCCTTTGCAAGGACTGTGTTCCTACTGTTATCTTCCAGTTACATCCACTGAGTCCTTTCCTAGTGGTTTCAATATAAGAGGCTTTTCACAATTGAGGAGACCCTGGTTTGATTCCTGGGTGGGGAAGATCCCCTGGAGAAGGGAAAGGCTCCCCACTCCAGTATTCTGGCCTGGGGATTTCCGTGGACTGGATAGTCCATTAGGTCGCAAAAGGTTCGCTACAACTGAGCAACTTTCACTCACTCTTTCGTTTGGGCTACTACTCCTTGCAAACAGAGGTTGCAAACTGGATGCCAGGAGGTAAGATTTCCAGGATGCGTTTTGTCTGGTTTGCACAGTGTCCTCTTGAAAACATCACTCAGAGGCCAGTGTGATCGAGTTGGGGAATCTGCATGAATAACTGATGTGTGAAATCACTGGTGCATGGGCAACCCTGGGCTTGAGTTCTCCCTGTCTCATCACGTGGTTGAGCTTTGATCAGCCAGAATCTAGAAGACCTTGCTCTCTCCCGCAAGTCAAGCACGTTTCAGTTTACCAGAATGTACTTTCTGGGACTTCCCTGGTAGTCCAGAGGTTAAAATGCCCCTTCCAGGGTAGGTGATGCAGGTTCAGTCTCTGGTCTAAGATTGCATGAGCTGTGGGTCAAAGTAGCCTGAGCCCCACAATCAGAGAAACACCCATGTGCTGCCAAAAGGTCCCACATGACGCAGCTGTGAGCCGCCACAGACACATAAATAAATAGGGGCAAAAGCTACCTTCTCCTGACCCAGGAGACTCAGTCGGTTATGCTGGACCCTGCTGGCACTTGAATTTGCAGACCCAGCAACGACCCCGGCAGAAAGATGTCCTCCAAGTGTAGTAACGCAGACTGGCATAACTCAGGGTATCCACCCTGAGGGTCCGGGCATCGGTTACGCGTATCAGTGAGAGTTAAAGCCTGGATAAGAGTGCAAGAAGGCAGGTGTTGGCTGAGAGCCACTGTAACAACCGAGAAGGAGGCAAGAGACTGCAAGCCTGGCTTAGCTCCACGAGGAAGCTGTCCTCTTGCCCAGGCAGCCTTTTGTGTGATTCCCATGACACTGTGAATAAATTCCCTGATTACTTAGCTGTGCCAACCACCTGCTAATTGATATCACGGTCTTGTACTATTCGCTTTCCTATAGATAGATCTTCTTATCCCAGTGAGTTCATAAGCAGCGTTGTGTGTGCGTGTGTGAGAAAGAGAAAATATGTTAAAACTGTTAAGAACATTTTCCTCCCAAAAAAATGAGCAAGGTTAATAAAAAGTCAAGAGGCCAGTGTCCAGGCCCACACAGTGACAAGATCTCAGTCATCTGTCTCTGACACACACACACACACACACACACACACACACACACCCCAAACTCCTCTTCCCCAGGATCATCTCACCATTAGGAATTTTGAAAACAAATTTAACTCTGCATATAATACACAGATTTCTTAGCAAATAGAGAAAACACTGGTTTTCAACCATGACAGGAAAAGCCCAGGTCACCACAACACACTCTGGGACTTTGCTGATGGCTCTGTGTTGGTCTGAGTTAGCTTCCCAGTGTTTCTCATGTAGGGGATTGGTGGAGCAGGAAGGACTCAGACTTCCTTTTCCAGTAAAGTATAAGGCCAGGAGAAAGTTCCATGAGGCCTGAAGTTACTTTTCTCCTAATCAAGTCCTGAGTCATAGAGAAAGACACATCAATTTGTTCTTCCACCAACTAGGAAAATGGCCAGTGAAACAAACAAAGCAGCTATGTCCCCTCCATTCCTCCTTCAGGGTGAGGTTCCAAGCCATGCCTCATCCCTGGAGCCACAGGGGGACCTCTGCCTGGCCAAGCCACACTCCTGGGCAGGGGCTCCGGGGAAGGTGTCTCCTCCGCTGCCTCCAGCACCTCCCAGCCCATGCTTTCCAGGCAGGAAGGGCAGCCAGGAGTGAACATCTCGGAGCTCTGTTCCCAGCCCAGCTGTCCCATCAGACCCAGAGAGCAAGCCATGGGCAGTTGGCACACAGAATAATGCTCACAATTAAGACTCGTACAGTCCTCCGCACACAGTAACTAATGGTGTCTTGCAAAGCCCCAGAGGAGACTAAAGCGGTCACAGCCTCCACTGGAGTACTCATCCCCTTTGTCCGGAGATACCGACTAAGCACTTCTTGTGTAGCTGGCGCTGGAGGGGCAGGGGGCCACAGACGGATGAGGCCTGTCCGCCTGGAGAGCTTTCCAGTCTGGAAATACTGGTCCCGAGAGGTGCGGGGCACTCTCAGCCTCACACGTGCAGCACGTCCTTCCTCCACACCCACACACATCCACGCAGGTCCTGAGCTGCCTGGCCATGTGTTAAGCTGGGAAGGAAGGGGCAACCGAGGGCACGCTTTCTTGTGTGAAGACACAGACTGTGTGTGTGAGTGTGAACGCTGCTCAGTCGTGTCCGACTATTTGCGACCCCGCAGACCACACAGTCCATGGAATTCTCTAGGCCAGAGAACTGGAGTAGGTAGCCATTCCCTTCTCCAGGGGATCTTCCCCACCCGGGGATGGAACCCAGGTCTCCCGCCTTGCAGGCGGATTCTTCACCAGCTGAGCCACACAGCCAGCTCTGTGCCCTGCTCTCCAGAGTCTCCTCTGCGTGGACCATTCTCTCCTGCCCCTCCAGTCGTCCCCACGTCCCCCCTTACCCTGTGGACTAGTATCGCTCCTCTGAGCTCTGATCAGGCGGAGGGAGGGCCCTCCAGGGTGCTCCCGCCGCACTCCTAAACTCATCTCTCTACAGCCGATGGTCCTAGGCTGCACCCCAGTGCCGCGCCCACACCACTCTCCCAGCTGATTCCTTGGGGTCCACGTCTCACTCACAGCATAGCACTCGGCACGTGGGAAGCAGGCGAGCAAGCCTGCTGAGCGAACGAGCTCGCACTGTCACACACTGTGCCTGAGTGGCTGGCAGGGCTCCAGGGGAAGAGGCGCAGCAGGCCCACAGGACTCAGGTCAGCCCTGGAAATCGGAGCCGGGAAGACGCCAGGGCTGCAGTGGCGGCTGCACCTTGGGGGATGGCAACACTGAGAAAGGAGGTAGAAAGGGTCTGTGAGAGGGGACCCATCATGGGACTGACTAGCCCTGAGGGGGAACTAAGAGATTGCAAGTGTTTGGGGAAGACCAAAAGGAAAAGGCTCCAGGATGGAATGTGTGACCCAGCCTAGTGATATTCGGCACAAAGACTGGATAAACGGAAACCTTCTTGCATAAACTAGGCTGTAGCGAACTAGGGAACACAGGGAAGAAATGGCGCTTACGGACTCTTCTTCCAAGGAATGCGGTGAAGCCAAAGACTGATATCCGGTGAAACACAGAAAAAGCAGGAGTGCTTTTGGAGGAGATATTCTTTGGATGAGCACATTTGTAAGCTGGAGAGGATGAGATAAAGGTGATAAGGAAATCAACAACAAGAATGAAAAATGATGTTGAGGGCCCCAGAGGAGGTGCAAAGAGATGAAATCCAGAGCTGAGGGTTAATGCTGAAGGGAGTTGGGGTATCTCTTACTCCAGGGCAGAGGCTACAGACATTTTTGAGGTAGTGGAAGTAACTCAACTTGACAAAGAGGCATTATCTTCGGCCGTTAAAACACAGACTCTTGGCTTCAAACCCCAACTCTATCACCACCAAGTTGTGAGATCCCAAGTATGTGTCTTTGTATATAACTTTCATCACGTGTAACATGAGTACATACCTCACTAGGTTGTCATGACAACTGATATGACCACTACTCTTTCCTCTGCAAGATAAACTAGTCAAAACAAGCAGGCGGGGAGTTTGAAGTTGCAGAAAGATTAGAGTCTGCTGGACCAGTATTCCCGAACAAGAGTGGGGAGTGAGACACAAAAGTGTCTTCTGAATGGAACCGCTGGCCCCGTACAGGAAGTATGGTAGGTAGAATAAGGCTCCTTCCCCCCAAACCACTGCATTGTAATGCCTAGAACCTATTAATATGTTTCCTTCATGACAAAAGGGACTTTGGAGTTGTGATCAAAATCCTTAGGTGAGTAGATAGATGATCCAGAATTATCTGGTAGGGCCTGAGAAAATTGTTAGGGTCTTTGTAAAAGAAAAGCAGGAGGATAAGAGTGAGAAAAGGATGTGTGATGAAGGAAGCAGAGGCTGGAGTGATGCTCTTTTAAAAAAAAATTATTTTTAACTTATTGATGATTGGTTCACAATCTTGGATTGATTCTTCTTATGCATGCACATGAATTAACATAGGGGCACATACGTCCTTCCCTGATGTTCCTTGAGGATGGAGAAAGGGGTCATGCATCAAGGAATGCAGTTGTTTCTAGAAGCGGAAAAATAACAGGAAGTAGATTCTTCCAAGTTTCCAAAAAGAGTGGAGCCCAGCTGGCACCTTGATTTTAGCCTCACAGGACTCACGTTGGATTTCTAACACCCAAATGTGTCAAATAACACATTCGTGTTGTGTTACACCACTGAGTCTATAGTGATTCACTAGGCCAGTCACAGGAAGCTCTCGCATCTACGGAACCCAAGGGGCTGGCGCTACTGAAGTGCCAGAGGTGCGGAGTGAAGCCAAGGAGGCGTGAGGTCCAGACACCAACCCTGGTGTACATGGAGACCTGTATGTTTGCACCACTCTTGTTCTTCAAACAGTACAAACCCCAACGGTGAGACTGAAGCTAAAGGGAACAACTCACAGGGAAATGAACTTTGAAACCCAAGGCAAAACGGGAACAGACATTTTCCCACTCGGTTTACTTGGGCAGTGCCCAGCAACTTATCAGTCAGGCAGGATATTGTAATTAAACGCTAAATTAAACGGTGGCATTGCTTTATTCCTGAGAGCTTGATAAAGCCACCCTCATCTCATTGCTAAATATACCAGGGAGCTACAGAGGGTAAAAATTTGGCCTGATCCCCTAACCAGAAGAGAGGCATGCAGGCAGATGCTACAATGCGGATTTCATAGAGCTTATACATAAATATGAGCAGGTTCAGAGTCTGAAATGTCAAAAGCTCTGGAAAATCTGCCAAGCAACCTTATGTTTTCAGAAATAAAAGACCTCTTGCCTACAGGCTGGCCTAGCAGCAGAAACAGAACAAAGTACGTAGGACATCAGTGGGCTGTTTACAGAGCAGGGCGGTGTGGCAACAGCTCCCATGCTTATGGCTTCCAAGGTGGTGCGTTTCGATTCTGGAACTTGGAGCTCACGTGGGGTGGGACAGATGCTCAAAACTGGAGCCCTAAGGCCTGGAGCCTCAGGTGGATCACCAGATAGGAACCCATTTGGCAGATGCGGAAACGGAGGCTTCCAAGGTAGAGCAGTGAACCCAAGACCACGAGGCTAATAAGAGTAGACTTTGGGCTTCTCTGGTGGTCCACTGGTTAGTGCAGGGGATGCCAGTTCGATCCCTGCTCCAGGAAGATCCCACATCCTGTGGGACAACTAAGCCCATGTGCACAACTGAGCCTCATGCTGCAGCTACTGGAGTCCTAGCGCCCGAGAGCCTCGTGCTGTCCGCAGCAGGAGAAGCCACCGCAGTGAAAGCCCACCAACCGCAACAAGGACCAGTCCCTGCTCACCGCGGTTAGAGAAAGCCCCTGTAGCCGTGAAGACCTCAGGCAGCCAAAACGCAGAATAAACAAATCCTAAAAAAAAGACCAGACTCTGATTCCCTGACGCGCTCAGGTATGTTTCCTTTCACGTGCTGTCTCCCTGGAGACATTACTCCAGGGAGCATTACTGTGCCAACAAAGGTCCGTCTAGTCAAGGCTATGGTTTCTCCAGTGGTCAGGTATGGATGTGAGAGGTGGACTGAGAAGAAAGCTGAGTGCTGAAGAATTGATGCTTTTGAACTGCGGTGTTGGAGAAGACTCTTGAGAGTCCCTTGGACTGCAAGGAGATCCAACCAGTCCATTCTGAAGGAGATCAGTCCTGGGTGTTCTTTGGAGGGAACGATGCTGAAGCTGAAACTCCAGTATTTTGGCCACCTCATGCGAAGAGATGACTCACTGGAAAAAAGCTCTGATGCTGGGAGGGACTGGGGGCAGGAGGAGAAGGGGACGACAGAGGATGAGATGGCTGGATGGCATCACCGACTCCATGCACGTGAGTCTGGGTGAACTCCGGGAGTTGGTGATGGACAGGGAGGCCTGGCGTGCTGCGATTCACGGGGTCACAAAGAGTCGGACACGGCTGCGTGACTGAACTGAACTGTCTCCCTGGAAGATACGTCAGAGCGCGGTGTGCAGCCCCTGCCAGCAGCCCTGGAGGAAGCGAGAGCTGTCCTGTAGCAAGCGGCTGAAGCGCGCTCCCTGCTTTGCTTCCCTCCTGCTTTGCTGGGGAGGACCCGCCACAGCTTTATCTGTGTTAACAGAGCAAGGAAGGAAGGGCAGACCTGCAGCCACCCCTTGAGGTTCCCCGGTCCCTGAGGAGCCCTGTGGAGTCTGAGGACTGACTTGCACAAGCACAGTTCCTCCAAGGATTCTACTGGCAGCCCCAGGTCCTGCCAGCGTGGTGCTCTGTGAGCCCCAGGGGACTCTGCGAGTTCTTCCTCAGCCTTTGAATTACAAGTGTGGCCTGGGCAGGAAGAGCCGATGGTCATCCATGGAAAAACCAGCCAGAAGGACTCTAGGTTCCTCTCTGCCCGTTGGCGGCAGGGAAGCGTAGTGTCAGCTCCTGGGCTTACGGCTTCCAAGGTTGTGCTTCTAGATTCCGGGGCCTGGGGCTCACTGGGGGTGAGACAGGCGAGGTTCAAGACTGGAGCTCTAGAGACTTCCCTGGCAGGCAAGGGGTTAAGACTTCGCCTCCTGGTGCAGGGGTACAGGTTCCATCCCTGGTCAGGGAGCTGAGATCCCATAGGTCTCATGGCTCCAAAACCAAAACATAAAGCAGAAGCAATATTGTACCAAACTCAATAAAGTCTTTTTAAAAAATGGTCCATATTAAAAAAAAAAAAGACTGGAGCCCTTCGCTGTTCCCCGTAAAGGCGACAGCAGGGAAGTGTTGAGTAAGAAGGTGTTTCCAACAATAGCAAGAGATCCAAACACAGCTAATTGGCCTGCCTATCGGCCATCATTCCATCAGCCCACCCTTCTGTGGTCTAACTGGACTCATCCACAGGATAACATTGACAGTGACAAAGAGCACAAGCTTGGGAGCCAATTACATTTGGGGTTAAATCCTGACCCTGTCACTCAGCAGTGCAGTGACCGTGGGCAGATCACTTCATCTACGTCTTCACTTCCTGTTCTGCAAAATGGGGATAAGAACGCTCATTTATCAGAGCTGTTGTGAGGATCTGAAACAACGAATCTAAAGTATTTGTCCATGCTGGGTATTAAATGGGCATTGGGTGTATTACTCTTGCTGTAGTTATTATTACTTTCATGTTTCAAGAAACTTAAACACGTCCATATATTTGGAACTCATTAATCGCTGTGATATGCAAGTATGTGCTTAACAAAGATGAAACACAATCAAAGAAATATGTACAAGTTTGAGACGAAGGAAATCCTATAATTTCTCTGGAGGGAAGGAGCCACAGTATTCCTCCTTGGGTAATGTATTATTAATGCTGATTTCCTTGAGATACATTAAGAGTGGATTCAGGACAGAGAGAGAGAATATGAGAATTTACCCAGTGCCGGAGCACCAATTAATCAACTTCTGTTTCTGTAAATAGCCCTAAGTGAAAGAATCAAACTATTATGCTCTGTGGATGAATGATCAGCAAATGCTCAGAAACTCGTCTGTCATGGTCTGGTTTTGCTGCCTGACAAGACTAATGAAGCCAGCATATTCTGAATTCATAAAAAGTCTGGGTTGTGGTTTACATAAAGTCCACATTTAATTAGGGTGGAACCAGGAGAAATGTTGAATGCTTCCCTGGCTTGGCAGTGGGTGGAAGGCTTTATCAACTGTCCTTCTCAGAAGCAAGAGGTGAAAACGGCGTGATGAGGGGTTCCCAAGAGGAGCCTAATTGTGAAACTCCTGCTTGGATTGGAGACTTTTCATCAGTACACTGCATTTCAGAGGAGTCTGTTCTGATTATTCAACATGCCCCTGACACTTCAAAAAACAGGGGTTTGGGGTTATTGGGGTTTCTTTTGTAGTGGCAAATAAACAGAAGACCTAACTCTTAAAATACTGTATATATTGGCATCGTACAAGACACAGGTGTGTAGCATCTATTCCAGGTCTATAAGAAGATTCTGAAGGGAACAGAATAGAAGCACCGTGCCTTTTTTGTAGTTGAGTTGGACATGATGCCAATGTGGTTTCCTACGGGCAAAAAGAGTTTCATTTATTTAAATGTGAACTAGCATGTACTACAGGCCAAAAGGATTTCTAATCCACCTTAAAATAAAAGGCATAAAGTCACATAGGGTGTCAGTGTTAGTCCCTTAGTGGTGTCCAACTCTTTGCAACCCCACGGACTGTAGCCCGCCAGGCTCCTCTGTCCACGGGATTTACCAAGAATACTAGAGCGGATTGCCATTTCCTTCTTCTATAAAGTCACATAGATAAAAGGAAACGGACTGGTGTTTGTGAACACTGGTATGAAACAGGTCACAAAAACAATACATGTATGAGTAAAGGGCCCCCAGACTGTGTCATGTTTCCAGAAACACTAATGTCAGCCCTGTAGTTCACTGAGAAACACAAGTTACACAGCAGCCTACTGTATAAAACAGGGTGAGCTAATTCCATACAGTAAACACAAAGTAAATAGACCAGAAAAACTGGTATAAGGAAAGAGCAGAGCCCAGTGGTAGGGTAGCAATAGTAAATGTGAGTTAACACTTGCGCAGACGGACAGAAAAGACCTTGATGCTGGGAAAGATCGAAGGCGGGAGGAAAAGGGGACGGCAGAGGATGAGGTGGCTGGATGGCCTCACTGACTCGATGGACGCGGGTTTGAGTAAACTCCTGGAGTTGGTGATGGACAGGGAGGCCTGGCGTGCTGTAATCCATGGGGTCCCAAAGAGCTGGACATGTCTGAGCATCCTTGGAAAAGGCCACTGATGGCTCTGACTTTGAGGGCGGCCACCTTCTGCAGCAGCAACACCGTCTTCCACTCTAGAAAACTCCACTTGTCGATTGAATCTCTACTAATGTGCCTGTGTTTCTTTTATCTAAATTGACTTAAATTTTGATGATATTTGAATGTTTTAGAGAAACGCAAGTAATTAAATAAGGCATAAGAAGTAAATCTTACATGAGTCCTGTTCCTGGAAATTCATGGGAAATAAAGTGAACAGAAAGAAATATCCTGCTGCCTTTGGGTAAACTGTCATTTGTGTAATAATTACAGGGGTTCGAGTTTGGCAATGAGCTGGCTAAGATGAGTCGAGAGGACTTTTCTGGAACTGTTTCTCCTTAAGATTCTGCAGCAGCCTTGCCATTAGCAGAACATGAATCTATTAAAGAAGAGAAGAGAAGTGAAACACTTTCTATGGTATATTTCTTTGTCGCTCAGGCACAAACATGAACCATGTGAAGTTTCACCTCCTATGTCCTGCAACGTAGGGATTAGAGTTGTGAGAAATGCACTTTGTCTCTGCCTTTCCCACCCCGCTCCCGACTTTTCCATGAAGGAGCCAAAGCACTCACGTTAAGCTCTCTGAAGCTGATTAACAGAAGTGCCATGTGGCAAGACCCCAGGTGGCCTCTCTGGGAATGGTGGTCACGTTGCTGGGCAGGGAGTTACTACTTGACATCAGACCGCTATCGGGAATCCAAAGGACCACCCAGCAGTGCTGGCCAGGTTTAATCTGTCTCTGATTTCTATGGGTATACAAGGAAGCCCTTTCTCTTTTTCCTCAAGCCATCTCTTGCCTTCAATTTAGCAGACTCTTCTTCTGTAAATGAAACTGAACCATTTTCAACTGGTGTTTGATTATTGTTGGCCCCTCAAAATTCAGAGACCCAGACTTTACCATGACTTTCTACTTTTCATGGTGTTACAGTCATTTGAATACCTTCAATATGAATTCATCCTCTTTTACCCAGTGTATAAATTGGACAACCAGGCCTTATCTGAAGTGTCCAATTTGTGAATGATGCTTTTAAAACCAGGTATAGCAAGCCTATATTAGGGAATAAGGGTTGACTTCCTATGCAGAGCCCAGGGCTGCATAATCCTCCCAAGAAAGCTGTCCTGGAAACTACACAGAGGACCCCAGCCCCAGATGTGTGAGGAAGGTCACTGCCAGGCCAGCCAGAGGACCTTAGGCGACTTGGGAGACAAGATAGGAGTCCATCCAAATTTATAGTAACTGTAGATGAAATCTGATGGAGGGTCTTGGTTTTCTAGCCCTGGGACAGAAGGCTAAATGATATGGGCCTTTAATAGTCCAATCTGAAATTCACTAGGGAGATTTCCAGTGAGAGTTAATTCTCAGGCATTAGTAGGTGTTCAATACTATATAGCTCTGGATTTGCAAAGTAAATTGAAACAGAGCTGTATGGCTAATTAACACACTTGTTGTATCTTTGTAAATAACCAGGCCAAACATAAGAGATCAGCCTCTGTGTGATCAAGAGTACTCTTTGAAGATGGAAGAGAGATGCTCAGGAAAAAAAAAGAAAAAACTCACTTGGAAATAAGCAGAAGAGATTACTGGCCCTTGTTTCTGTGCAGTTCTGAGCTTAACTTTCTATTGGCTGGATTACATTCGTAGCTCCATGGGGCCAAAGTTAGCCTGTAGATTTTTGCAAACGGATATGCAAATAATTTTCGACCAGTGAAACAGAAAACCCCAATGGTCTTCTTAATTTCTCTGAGAGATTTTGACTCTAACTTAGCAATGTTATCTTTTTGAGTGTGTATATATTTACATATTAATATAATAAGATATGTGGCTTCCCGGGTGGCCCTACTGGTAAAGAACCCGCCTGCCAATGCAGGAGGCATGAGACAAGGGTTCAGTCCCAGGCTTGGAAGATCCCCTGGAGGAGGGCGTGGCAACCCATTCCAGTATTCTCACCTGGAAAATTCCATGGACAGAGGAGCCTAGTGGGCTACAGTCCACAGGGTCGCAAAGAGTCAGACATGACTGAAGTGACTTAGCAGCAGCAGCATAATAAAATATATCATATTATATATATTATATGCATAACATGTATAAGAATGTATATATATATATGTGTGTAAAACATATATAGGACTTCTCAAGTGCCTTTTGAATCACTTTATCTTATTAGTTCACTCATTCACGTAAAC
>SJYQ01010605.1:1379411-1394159 GCA_006410935.1 Redunca redunca
CACGTTTATTTTATATTTTCATGAGATTCATGCTTTTGTCCTTTCAAAGTCATAATTTAATATCTGAATACATTTAAAATTGAATTTTAACAAATGGAATTCTAGAAACTGCAGAAAGAATCTGGGCTTTCGATATGAAGACTTAGATATGAATCCTGGCACCAGCAATAAGTCTTCTTTTTTTAATACCTTTTTATTTTAGATTTACAGGAAAGTTGCAAAGATAGCACACAGGATTGCCATATACACCTCACACAACATTCCCTCTAGGTAAACTGTACATTGTCATGGTACATTTGCTACAGCTGAGGAAGCAACATTGGTGTATCACCACTAATTAAATGTCACACTATTCAAGTTTCACTGTTTTTGTCCCAACATCCTTCTTCCGTTGCAAGATTCTACCCAAGACATCTCATTAGATTGAGTCCTCAATTCTTAGCCACCACTTGCTCTGTGACAGTTTCTTAAGCTTCCCTTGTTTTTGATGAGCTTGACAGCTTGGAGGAATACTCATCAGGTATTTTTCAGAATGCCTTTTAATCTGAGCATGGTTGATGCTCTTCTCATGATTATACTGGAACCATGAGCTTTGAGCCCGATGACCACGAAAGTGAAGCGCGGTCTCATCATATCACATCGAGGTTGCTGCTTGCTTGCAACACGACTTATCAGTGATGATGCTAAAGCTCTTATCTCCTGATGAAACAGGGTTTGTCTGGTTTCTCCACTCTCCCATCACTTCCCCCCACGCTCCATACTCTGTTTGGAAACCAGTCATCAGGAAAAGTCTACAGGCGGTGGGAAGATTTAGGCGCATCTCCAGCATGGGATCTCCTGTGTGGGAGAATAACCTACATAAATTCTTTGGATTCTTCTGTACAGATGTGTCTCTTCACTCCCATTTAAGTGCTCATTCCATCATTTGTTTATAGCAGTATGGAATCATGGATATTTAATACATACTTTGGGTTAAACCCAAAAATACATGACTTAATTCATTGCTCAAACTGTGCCACTTTGGCCCACCGGATTTCTTTACAGTTGGTGCCTGGGTTCCTTTGACAGGGCCCCATTTTTGTTTTCTGAGCACAGCAAGTTTTTAACCCTGAACTTCAGATTCCTCACCAGCAGAAGAGAGAATAGTAAAACTGCTCTTTTAATATCATATTAAGAAACGATAGCAACCGAGAACGATGATAATAATAACTCCACTCCCAGATGGCTTGCTATGCTTCAGGCCCTCTCCTAAGCACTTAGCAATATCAGCTTATTTAAAAGAATTAGTGTCCATCAAGTGCCTATTAAGTGCCTAACTCACTGTTTGGCACTTAACATATGTTCAGAAACTGAGTTTTCTCACTGGGAGTGACCCAGATTCCAACCAGGCAGCTTTGGCTCCCAGGTGGCCCAGTGTTACAGAATCCACCTGTCAGTGCCGGAGGCGCGGGAGGCGTGGGCTCGGCCCCGGGTCAGGAAGACCCCCTGGAGAGGGCAACGGCAACCCACTCCAGTGTTCTTCCCTGAGAAAGTCCGTGGACAGGGGGCCTGGTGGGCTACAGTCCACGGGGTCGCAAAGAGTCGGACACGACACGACAGAGTGATTGAGTGTGCACGCCCCGTGGTGGACACAGAGGCGCCTCCGTCGTGGTTCGAGCCAGACAGCCGGCTGCGCGTGACAGTGAGAACAGGGCCCCGGGCCCCACTCCTGCTGAGCATGCAGGCTCCGCGAGAAGGTCTGCCCGCTCATCGACAGTTTCATTAGGCGAGATGTCATTACTCGTGGAGTCAGCATCCTCTGAGCACCAAGGCAACTAACCTCGGCCACCCTGAAGCTCTGGTCCTGATTAAGGATTTTATGTTTAACAGCAAGTTCAGCCTGGCACCCGCCAACCTTTAAAATAGAACCGAATCTCTGAGAAGTCAGCTACACTGAATCGGGTGTCTTCTTCCTCCATTTTCTCAAAGAGTTTTATTTGTGTAAGATGTTTTATATATTATTTATGTTTTATATGTTTATACGTTANTGTTTTATATATTATTATTATTATTGAGGCTTTTTCTAAGGGACTTTTTTAAAATATCAGATGCTTAACAGTCAGAGATAGTATAAAAAAGAAACCTTCCTCTCAACATGAAAATATTAGATGGTGAAGCTGTTTCTACGGATCCAGAGGAAATGCTCTCAGTCACATCATCCATCATCTTTACAAGGGATTAAAATTGGAAGACTTGGCCCTAAAAGGTGCAACCATAGCCTCCTTACTCAAGCACCAAACGTTAACAAAGGTGTTTATACCACCTAGTGTCTGGGGTGAATAAAATGAAAAATGAACAGGCTTGCTTAAGCCCTGCAAGATTCACCCACAGCAACGTGTGCCTTCGGCAGGAAACTTAAAAGCAACACACAGAAAGAGATAAAATGCAATTATCTGCTGTATTCCAGCACAGAAGAAACAGCCAGGAGGCTGCCGAATAAGAAACGCCAGAGGCTCCTTCTGCTTGGGTGACGTCTGCGAAATTACACAGGGGATTTCAAAAGAAGACTCAAAGGTAACATGCAGACCAAAAATGATTTATCCTTTTCAACAAGTCCTTTGGAGGCGAGGAAATAGGATTCAGGCCTGGTTTGGTACAGGAGTCTAAGAAAACTCACACCCTAGGTCTGCAAAATGAGGAAGGTAATCGTGTGAGGATGAGAAACTGAGGAGGCATGGAAGACTTGGAGGGCCAGGAAGATGCAGAAGGAGCCCTTAGAACAGGCTTCCTTCTTCCCCTCTCCATCCTCACCTCTGCTGCTCCCTGCCCTGCCCAGGGCAACAGGGGCACCTGTATAAACAGGTGTGTTAAACAGCAAAATGCTCACTGGGGTCGACATCTTTTCCTGCTGCCACATTCTGGAAAAAGAAAGCTCCCGTGAGGTTTCTGATACCCATCAGACGGGGAGTGTGCTGAGGCATGCTGACTGGCACCGCTAGGAGGGGATGGAGGGAAGAAGCACTTTCATGGGAGAGCAGGGAGGTTTCAGAGCTGTGGGAGGGTTGGAACATCAAAGCAGGGCTGCAAATGAGGATTTCCAGTACAGCAGGGAACCATGCCTCTGCAGCCCAGGGAATACTTGCAAGGGCGGGAATGGATGGCTCAGAACAGCCATTCGAATCTACAGAGCAAAATGTCTGCCCAGGCCTCACTCTCAACATCAGGAACCTGAAATATAAGGAGCAGTCACAAAGATGAAGCGCGATCTAGACAAAGAATCTGATGCTTCCTGCTGCGGCTGACACCTTATAAATCCGGGTTCGTTGTAGAGCCCACAGAGAAGGAAGAGAATCCCAACAATGATGGAAATGGAATTTTCCCCCTGCAGGTGATCAGGACTCAAGAACAGAATGAAACAAATCTAGAGAAATAAAGAATGTGACATTTCTCGCATGCTAGAGTTATGAACGAAAATTCATGATTTTTAATACAATATACAATTTCTCATTAGCATTGTACAGTGCATGGCCCTCATTATTCTGGAGCCAACAAAACCGGGGGAGGAGCAAAAGGGCTTACGACTCCTTCACGGCTCCACTCTTCTGCCCTCTGTGGCCCAGCTATTACCTGGGATGTGCAGAGTCAGACTGAAGCAAGCCAACTGCATCTCTGATGAAAATGTGCTTCCAGCATCACGCTTTGACGGCCAACCGGAACACACAAATACATACTGATGATGCTCACTCAGACAATCACTGGTTGCGCATCTCCTGGATGCTGGGTGCTATGCTAGACAGTGAAGTAACAGAAACAGACACTCTCCCAAGTGTCCAGTCCAACAGAGGAAGCAGAGACTCAAAGAGCCTCGCTCCAACCACAGTGTCCTAGCTGTATAAAATCACTTCTATATGCTGGTGGGAGCTCGGGTTTCCAGAGTCTGACTTAAATGGCTTCAAAACATGTTCCTATACGTACTAGTTCTGTACCTTTGATCAAGACCTTTGACTTTCCTGGCCCTTAATTTCTTCACCTGTAAAATAATGAAAGCAGCGCTTCCCTTATAGCATTGCCGTAATGATTAAGTAACACGAAACGATAGACGATATTTACTCAGTGATCACCAGGCACTGTTCTAAGAACATCATACATCTCTGCAATACACACAAGCTGCAAAATATCCTATGAGGGGATCATTACTATTACCCTCATTACACAGAAGAAACCGGGACACAGAGAGATTAAGTAATTTCTCCAGACAATTTGGTTAGAATAAAGCCATGCATACTAAAGACAATGTACTATGAAAAAATTTATTGAAATAAATAGTAAGTTTTTTCATAGACATTCAACAAAATATTTTAGTAAACCAAAGGAAAGGCTAACTGGTCTATTAGTTGATTCGGTAAAGGATAACATTTGAGCTGGGTCTTGAAGGGTGAAGAGGAATTTGCCATATGAAGATAAAGAGGACAACCATTTCAAATAGAGACAAGAGTATTTGCCAGTCAAGAGGTATGAAATAGCCTGAAATATTTATGGATGGGGGCAAGAAGCCCCGTGGGGCTCCAGCAGAGGGTTTTGAGGATAATGAAGCAGAACTGGAGAGCCTGGATTTTTTAAAGCTTAAGTCAGTCTTATCTTACATACATAGCCCAGGCTCTGTACGCACAGTAAGGGCTAAAATCTCTAGGCCATGGATGTCCTTTGGAATCTTTGAGCAAAGGAGGGACGTGAGTACATCACTTTGCAGGTGGGTAAGAAGAAGCTGGCCGGGCACGTGGAGGTAAGGAGACAGTAGTGACAGGAAGACCAGCTGTTGTGATCGGAGTGGGGTGTGACGATGTCCACCATGAATACAGCAGAGAGAATGCAAAGACGGGATGGGGGAGGAGATCTCACTGCGATAGAATGGGGGAGTTGGTATCAAATTAAATGCATCTATGTATTTACTACGCAAATTGCAGATGAGCGCCTGCTAACTGCCAGATGCTGTGGATAGACCAAGGAACGGCATAGGGACCGATCATGGATGTGCTTGGTGATGGAAGAAAGAATATGCCTTCTCACAAGGGACAACGTGCAAGAGTTTTTACAGAGGATGTAAAATAATGAAGGGAAGCAGAGCTGGGAATGGAACAGCTTGTTTGGGGACACATTTGACATGTCAGATCTAGCCAAGGCTGGAAATATGAGGCTAAAACTGGGAAAATAACTCAAGCTCAATCATGTAAGTCATGTTATTTTATAAGTCTAGCGTTTTCGCCAAGAGTATATCATTTGACTTGGACATCCATTCAGTAATTTGGATGAGGCCAAGATGTATTATCTCCATTTCACAGGCTGTGTAGACTTTTTGTGGCAATATGTCAACCGGGGGCAATTGACATCCTTCTTACAAAGGCAGGACCCGAGATGCACTGCGTCCACAGAGGTTCTGTCCAGGCGAGCTGGAGCCTCATGCTTTGTCCTCCTTCCAGCCTCAGGGTACATGACAAGCCCTGGAGAAAATGTGTCTCAAATTGATGCTCACAGAAAACAATCTTTTTCTTCCAAATTTAACAACTGATTGTTTTCGCTATGGATTTTGACATTTCAGACTTGCGTACGGGGCTTCCTTGACCCTTCTCTACAAGACTTGAGCTCTGATTATTACCAGGGTGTTCTCTGATAAAATACACTGTAAATCTTGCTCTCCAGAATCCTGCAGTGGAATCTGAGCCCTAGTAGTCAACAGATTTCCCAGCAAATCAAATGCCATTTACACTGAGAGCTGGGAAATATGTTTGAATCTTACTCCTCCTCGCTGTGTTGACCCAGTGGTTCACTTTGCTTATGAAAACATATTTCCCTGTCAAATATTCCCTGAGAT
Organism: Redunca redunca; assembly: GCA_006410935.1. Taxonomy (NCBI): domain Eukaryota; kingdom Metazoa; phylum Chordata; class Mammalia; order Artiodactyla; family Bovidae; genus Redunca; species Redunca redunca. The sequence continues at coordinate 1,385,260 of SJYQ01010605.1, forward strand.
GAGTCAACTGGTCAATGATGCATCCGTAAAAATATGTGCTAACCCGAACTCTTTGCTGAGGGCTACAAATACACTTGTCTAAGTCTTGTCACACCTTTGGGGTCCTGGAGTAGATTCCTTCAATCACAAAACAAAAATGTACAAAGCACCACTTTCATAGCTCCCCTCCATGGGTTGGGAGAGATAACAATAACAATCGCTAACCTGCGCACCAAACGCCATGTCTCATGATTCACCTGTCTCATTGCCATCAATCCCCACAGTGTCTTTTGGTATATTTTATTTTCCAGTGTTTAATACTTTCATTTCTGTATCCCCTTACACAATATCTGGTACACACTACAATACTCAGTAAATGATTTTGGAATACACAGGTAAGTAAAGGAGTAGAGTGGAGCATACGCCTCTTTTGCAACGGAGTGTTTGTCGGTCGAAAGCATTTATTACTCCTCAGCTCAGGAAGAAGTTTACAGCCAGGTTGTAAATATAAAATAAGCACAAATGAAGCTGCAAAAACTCATGCAAAGCAATATAATACATAAATGAGTACTGATGGCAAAGGACAGACAAGTTAGCCAGGCACCCTGGGTACCAGAAGGGAAGGAGAGCTGGGGGCTGATAAGGACACTCAGAAAAAGGTGCCTGGAGGTGAGATTCAAGAGCAGCCAAGTTTGCCTGCAAGTCACGGAGTGGGGACAGTGACCAGTGACCTCGGTTGTCTTGTTTCTCGGCTAAGGTTTACATCCCAGGGCACGCATACTGGCAATCGATAATTCCTTAAGTGCCGTTCTCACAGAATCGGAAGGCTCTAGGGGAACTCTGGGCCCACCTTTAAGGATGAGTCACGACGTGACGGCTCTGTAGAGAGAGGACTTGAATTTCCTCCAAAAAGCACTGGTGCTGACCCTCTGCGGCCGAGTCAGCCTTTCCGTAAAAACTCAATCACCTCTTGGGCATGCTTCCTGAAAGAGCGAAAGTGAGGGCTTTTTCTGACAGTTACTTAACCTCTTCAAGTCAGAGCTGCCTCATCAGTAAAACAGGAATGTCCTCTGCCTCTCAGAGGTGCTGCGAGGAGAAACGAAAATTACCAAAGCTTTGTAGGTTCCTTGTGGGGAGTCTTTCTGAGGCTTTATTGTCAGTTTCTAGAGAGATTTAAGACTCTTGATACTGAAGCATCTATCCATGTGTAATACTGTGGGGTACAATAATCCACATCAGGATTTCGTGACCTCAGCACTACTGATATTTTGGGCTTGGTCATTCTTTGCGGCGCCGGCCGTCCTGAGTGACGTAGGGCTGTTACCAGGGTTCCTGGCCTCCACTCACTCGGCGTCAGCAGTGCCTCCTAGTTATGGCAGTGAACGTGTCCACACAGTCCCCTCAGGGTGAAGGGAGTGGGGCAAAGCTGTCCCCAGTGGGGAACCACTGATCTATATAAAGTGAGATATGTGTTACTCGGTCCTTTTCCTAGCTCTCATCATCAGTAGTAAGGTAGGGCTGGAGAAGGAACTGGCACCCCACTCCAGTGCTCTTGCCTGGAGAATCCCAGGGATGGTGGAGCCTGATGGGCTGCCATCTCTGGGGTCGCACAGAGTCGGACACGACTGAAGCGACTTAGCAGCAGCAGTAAGGTAGGGTATTGGTCAGGTCTCAATAAATAGAAGCTAACTGTGTGAATTAATGAGGAGGTAGATGGATCACTTAGGAAACTGAGAGACTTTCATATCTGAGACAACCGTAAATAAAGTTAGGATGTCCCTCCACACTCCATGCTCAGATGACAAGAAAAACACATGCTGTCACGTTCCTCAAAGAAATAACTAAAACGCAGTGAGAGATAGAGACTCATCCAGGAAAACCAAAGCCAAGTCTAACTGTGTGGACGATAATAACTAGAAGAAATAGACCGCATGCTCTCAAAGTAGACACTATATGGCATTCAGCTTCTCCACCTAAAGAACAACTGGCACCTAATAAATGTCTTATTTCTGATAAAGGAACAGCAAGGAAGTGGTCCAGAAAGTCCATTTAAAGAAGGTGGAACCTAAAGGAGTGTCTCGGGCAAAGATAAGAGCATTCCAGAGAGTATGGAGGAGGGAATCTGCATGCTGCACTTGGCATCACCCCATGCAGCCTGTAGCCCAGGCGTCTACAAAATCAGGAAGGTGGTAGACACCATCGCGAAAGGGTACAGTTCTCCTTCACATTTATGAAATTCTCCTTAATATTTAATGCAGCATTTAGAAGAAAATCAATACAGTTTTGCTGAACAGCAATGACAACAACAACCAAATGGATACACTGAAACCACAGAGTTCTCGGATGAGGGTTTCTGCTCAAAATAAAGAAGAGGAGCTGGGCTCAGCAGGTAGTTAACTGGCTGTATTCCATACCCATAAAAGGTGAGAAAGGCTAAAGCTAACAACGATACTAATCAGCTCAAGAATAGCACAGCCATTGACTGTGGAACGTAGATCACTCTGAGCAGGATTTGAACCTCACTCCGCCACTTCTTATGACCATGAGCACGTCACTGATCCCTCCTGGATACTTTCTCGTGGTATGTCAGTCAATGAGAGCAACTATACCGTGCTTAAAGACGCCTTTGAGAGCTAGGTAGGCATGTGTTACGTCATGTCTTCAGTTTCCTCTTTGGGAGGACAAATCCCTCTTTCCACCTCAAATCCTCTCATTCTCCTGGTTCTCTGTCAGCCTTACGGGCCATCATCTTTAGTCTCAAGATTTGGACAGAACCCAAGTCAGGCCCTAGGAACTTTCCAACAAGAAGGGAGTGTACATTTTGTAACTGTAAAAATGAGTTCCAGCACTGTTAACAAGGGCTCTAAAAATGGATATTATTATTACGACTATTCCTAGAATATTGGACTATTAACATTTATACATTTATGCACTGGATAAATATTTACTGAGCTTCAACTCAGTGTCTGGCACCATGTCATGTATTTTATACGCATTTTCATTAACTCCCAAGATAACCACAAGAATAAGGAATCATTAACGTCTCTATTATCCAAACGAAGAAATTGAGGACAGAAATGTTGATTAATTTTCCCAGCTTCGTCCAACTGCTAAGTGATAGGGCTGAAATCTAAATTCACATTTTTATGTATATACTATTATTGTTGCTGAACCCTTCAGAATGAAGTGCACATATCATCCAATTTGGGGCTTTCCCGGTGACTCAGCCAGCAGTGAAGAATCTGCCTACAATGAAAGATACCCAAGTGTAATCCCTGGGTCAGGAAGATGCCCTGGAGGAGGGCATGGCAACCCACTCCAGTATTCTTGCCTGGAGAATCCCATGGACAGAGGAGCCTGGAGGGCTACAGTCCCTGGGGTCACAGAGAATCAGTCTCAACTAAGCAGCAGCAGCAGCAGCCCGTTTATCCCTAAATGCCTCAGTGTATACTTCCTGAAAACACAGTCCTTCTCTTACACACCCACAGGACAATTCACAATTTTTAACACTGATACTGTGCCATTATATAATGGTTCATGTCCAAACTTCACCAGCTTTCCCGATAATATCCTTTATAGAACGGTTTTGACCCAGAATCCACTGCAAGATCAAACATTACATGCAAGTGCTGTATCTTTTTGGTCTCCTTTAGACAGACAGTGTTTTTAAGTGGGTCCACTTTTAGGCCAACTGCATGACGCATCTAGCCTCTGGCTGGGCCATGGTTCCCATCCTCACAAAATGTCCTCGTCTCCCTTTTCACAGTCAGGAAAAGGAGACACAAATAAGGAAAGGAAAAAACAAACAAGCAGAATGGGTCCTTGGGGATCTTTGTGGTTAGATGCAAACGGAAGGCATTGGGGTGAACTATCGATGGTGAAAGATGGATGGAAAGATAGATGGACAGACAGAGTGCGCAGCTCAGTGTGTCTACTGCCAGAGTGTAGAGGCAACGGCACCCCAGTGGCAATAAACACGCCCCACACCCAGGTTACGGTTTTTGAATATTACTCTCCACTGAAAGAGAAGTGAAAGGCAAAGGAGAAAAGAGAAGATATACCCATCTGAATGCAGAGTTCTAAAGAATAACAATGGAAAGAAATAGAGGAAAACAAAAAAAAAGGGAAAGACCAGAGATCTCATCAAGAAAATTAGAGATACCAAGGGAATATTTCATGCAAAGATGGGCTCGATGAAAGACAGAAATGGTATGGACCTAACAGAAGCAGAAGATATTAAGAAGAGGTGGCAACAATACACAGAAGAACTGTACAAAAAAGAGCTTCATGACCCAGATAATCACAATGGTGTGATCACTCACCTAGAGCCAGACATCCTGGAATGTGAAGTCAAATGGGCCTTAGGAAGCATCACTATGAACAAAGCTAGTGGAGGTGATGGAATTCCTATTGAGCTATTTATTTCAAATCCTGAAAGATGATGCTGTGAAAGTGCTGCACTCACTATGCCAGCAAATGTGGAAAACTCAGCAGTGGCCACAGGACTGGAAAAGGTCAGTTTTCATTCCAATCCCAAAGAAAGCCAATGCCAAAGAATGCTCAAACTACCGCCTAGTTGCACTCATCTTACACATTAGCAAAGTAATGCTCAAAATTCTCCAAGCCAGGCTTCAGCAATACATGAACTGTGAACTTCCAGATGTTCAACCTGGTTTTAGAAAAGCCAGAGGAACCAGAGATCAAATTTCCAACACCCACTGGATCATGGAAAAAGCAAGAGAGTTCCAGAAAAACATCTATTTCTGCTTTATTGAATATGCCAAAGCCTTTGACTGTGTGGATCACAACAATCTCTGGAAAATTCTTCAAGAGATGGGGATACCAGAGCATCTGACTTGCCTCCTGAGAAATCTGTATGCAGGTCAAGAAGCAACAGTTAGAACCAGACATGGAACAACAGACTGGTTCCAAATTGGGAAAGGAGTATATCAAGGCTGTATATTGTCACCTTGCTTATTTAACTTATATGCAGAGTACATCATGAGAAATGCTGGACTGGATGAAGCACAAGCTGGAATCAAGATTGCCGGGAGAATTATCAATAACCTCAGATATGCAGATGACACCAACCTTATGGAAGAAAGTGAAGAAGAACTAAAGAATCTCTTGATGAAAGTGAAAGAGGAGAGTGAAAAAGTTGGCTTAAAACTCAGCATTCAGAAAACGAAGATCATGGCATCTGGTCTCATCAGTTCAAGACAAATGGATGGGGAAACAATGGAAACAGTGGCAGACTTTATTTTGGGGGACTCCAAAATCACTGCAGATGGTAACTGCAGCCATGAAATTAAAAGATGATTGCTCCTTGGAAGAAAAGTTATGACCAACCTAGACAGCATATTAAAAAGCAAAGACATTACTTTTTGTCCATCTTGTCAAAGCTATGGTTTTTCAGTGGTCATGTATGGATGTGAGATTTGGACTATAATGAAAGCTGAGCACTGAAGAACTGATGCTTTTAAACTGTGGTGTTGGAGAAGACTCTTGAGAGTCCCTTGGACTGCAAGGAGATCCAACCAGTCAACCCTAAAGGAAATCAGTCCTGAATATTCATTGGAAGGACTGATGCTAAAGCTGAAACTCCAATACTTTGGCCACCTGATGTGAAGAACTAACTCATTCGAAAAGACCCTGATGCTGGGAAGGATTGAAGGCAGGAGGAGAAGGGGACGATAGAGGATGAGATGGTTGGATGGCATCATCAACTCAATGGACACGAGTTTGAGCAAACTCAGGAGTTGGTGATGGACAGGGAAGCCTGGCATGTTGCAGTCCATGAGGTCACAAAGAGTCAGACATGACTGAGTGACTGAACTGAACTGAACCGAACTTTACTGAAAGGAACCACATCTCCTTGAAGAAACGGCTGATTCCAGGTAAAATACAAGATGAGCCTAAAAATTTAAAACACGCCTGAAACATCTAGTTGTCCAGAAAGTAAGGAAGTACTCAAATACAGTGTCAAAGGAACAGAGAAATCAGCTTGAAAAGGCTCCCATAGCTAATGAGACATTTTGAGATTAAAGATAAAGTAACTGTTGATATACGTCATACATTAAATACAAGAGAATTCTATGAGTCTCTACTGATATAAATAAATGTGTAAATAATGCAGAAGGGAAATCTCTTCCTTACGGACAACTAATAACTATAAATAGCATTGGAGAAGGAAATGGCACCCCACTCCAGTATTCTTGCCTGGAGAATCCCAGGGACGGGGGAGCCTGGTGGGCTGCCATCTATGGGGTCGCACAGAGTCGGACACAACTGAAGCGACCCAGAAGTAGCAGCAGCAGCAGCAGCAGCTTGGACAAAGCACGTTTTGGCATCCATCGTCACCATAGTTGATTCAGTTAGAAATTATTCAATGGGTGTTAAAATCAACAAATACAAGTTTTATGCCAAAAAGGATATCTACAAAGTCTTAAAGTATATTCCCAAATACTTGAGTGAGTGAGTGAAGTTGCTCAGTCATGTCCAACTCTTTGTGATCTCATGGACTGTAGCCTACCAGGCTCTTCCATCCATGGAATTTTCCAGGCAAAAATTACGGAGTGGGTTGCCATTCCCTTCTCCAGGGGATCTTCCTGACCCAGGGATTGAACTCAGTTCTCCTTCGTTGCAAGCAGATGCTTTACCTTCTGAGTCACCAGCGAAGCCCCATTAAACACAAAAGGAAAAACAGTAACGTACAGCATAAAGAGACCTAAGCAACGCCATCTTCACCAAGTGACGGAAGTTAACACACCAGTAAAGAGACAAAAAAGTCTGAATAGCCTGTAGATAAGATGGTCGAAAAGTATTAATATTAATTTTCAGAATTTGTTGTATGTACTTCGGTTATGAAGTGAAAATATACACAAGGAATTCTCTGGTGGTCCAGTGGTTAAGACCCCATGTTTTCACTGCCAAAGGGCCCAAGTTGGATCACTGGTCAGGGAACTAAGTTCCCACAAGTCATGCAGCATGGCCAAAAAAAAAGAACAAAGGAAATATATGCCAAAGTATCTATTAATGAGGCACTACATCTGTAACTTACTCTCCAGTAACCCAGGAAAAAAACTGTGTGTGTGTGTGTATGTAGACAGAATGAAAGAGAGACTGGCAAAGAAAATGTTATAAAATGTTATCAATAGCTGGAAAATCTTAATATAGAATATGTGAGTTCATCTTGCAAAAATTTTGTGAAGTTTCAATTATTTCAATTTTTTTAAAAAATTGAAGTTACCGTTAGATCTAAACAGTGGCATATCTTCTGAAATAAGATTACTCCATAAAGTATTTCATGATTCTTACTATAGGCATCATGTTTCTATCTGAATTTTATAAAAGGTTTAGAGTAGCTCAAGCAAATGCATGATCATAAGAACAAAAAATAAAAAGAAAGATGAAGAGCATATTTACTTTCAAGGCTTCCTATTTAAAGACAGGTGAGTTACAAAGAAAAACTTCTAGAGACACTGCAAAAAACATAGGGATAGTAAAGTGGTCATTTCTTTATAACTAGCCATAACATTTTAAAGTATGAAAGTTTAGAGAAAAGTCCATGTAAATTCTATCACTTGATAAAAGATATCATTCAAAGCACTAAGTATTTTATAGCAGAGATGATGGGAAAATAAAAAAATGCAGCAGACACATGGCTCCCCTTTCCAGAAGCTTGCCAACTGAGAAACCCCATCTGGGAAAACTAGGAAGGAAGATATCCTCCAAATATAGCAGGGTTTCTCAGCCTTGGCAAGATGGATATTTTGGACCAGATAACTCTTTTTGAAGGGGCACTGTCCTGGGCATCCCTGTACCCCTGGACTCTCTTACCCACTGCTGGTAGCACCTCTTAAGCCATAACAATCAAAAATGCCTTCAGATATTTCTAAAGGGTTCCTGGATTAGGGGAGGGGTGGGATCAAATTCATCCCTGTTTCACACCATTGAAATAAACCTAGACATGCTTGTCCAATGTGTGAGAAGTAACACTCTCCTCCCCCGGGAAGTAGTCCATTCTCACATCCTGGAATGCTCTCTCATGTGCTTCTAGAACATTTTAGGTGTAATAGAGAAAGAAAGAAAAAAAAGAAAGAGAGAGAGAGAGATTTAACCCAGAGAAAGAAAAGTAAGAGGTTTTGGCAAAGTTTTAGCTGAAGTTGCTGCTAACAGTATCTCTTTATCAGCGTTGAGACTGTAAGATAAGGAAAAGACTATAAATAATAATAATAATAACCACCTGCCTTTGTAAAGCATTAGACGTCTTAAAAGTGGTTTCCTGTGCACTGTTGTCTCAAATCCTCTTGGTGATTTTATGAAAGAGGCTATTATTCCTCTATTTTACAGATGAGACAAATAAGGCTTCCAAATTTATTTTTCATGTGGCAAATAAGAAACAAAACCAGGAATTGGTCAAGATCTTTATAGTTTGGGTTTTTTTTTTTGTTTTTTTTTTTTATTTTTTCTGGGCTTGTGGGATCTTAGTTGCCTGACCAGGGATCAGCTCAAACCTGGGCCTCAACAGTGAGAACGCAGTCTTATGAACTGGAGCACCAGGGAGTTCCCTGGGTTGAGATTTTTTGCTCCAGGTTCAGCACCCTCCCCACAAGGCTGAGCTGTCATGGGAGGCCAAAGTGAGTTATTAAATTTTTTGCAGTTGACAAGGAAAATCCTAAACCAGTTCACTGACCGGGTCTTGCCAGAGTGCCCGAAAATTCGCGCTCAGGACATTTGCACTGCAGTCTGACTGCGTCCCTCTTCAGAAACCGCACTTCCACTGCAGGGCAGCCTTTTCCATCCCAGGTCCGGAAGGAAGATCCCCCACCGGGCCAAGAAAGAGAAGCGGTGACCTCACAAAGATCAACAGTGCCGCTTCCCAGCGCCCCGAGATTTCAGCCCAATCCTTCCCCATGCCC
>SJYQ01010605.1:1394326-1452724 GCA_006410935.1 Redunca redunca
CCCACCCACCCACCCACACACACACACACACACAGAATTGCACGCAGCATCCCTTTCAGTCGTCATATCCAATATCCAATGTGGCTTTTTCATCTCAATTTATCAGAAAAGCTTGTAGCTGAAAATGGGAAGGTGAAGGGTGGAGGTGCAGGGACTGAGTTCGGAAAGCTGGTGAGTGCCAATAGCAAGGATTAAATTATGTGCCCTCACCTCCTTTTTAATTTTTTTTTCTTCCTCTCCTTTGGTTTACCTCTGTTGGGTTTCTCAAGGCTGTCCTGTAAAAATAAGTTGTCAGCACTTGAGTCTGCGTGATGCTAAACCTACACCCTTAGCTCTCTGGTTACCGGTAATAACGGGAAAGGATAGATGCATACACACGTGTGTGTGTTGAGTTTGCAAAAGTGTGACAGAGGTTCTGTAGTGCTTGGACAGGAGCCTTATTCCTGTCTGCTTGGTTTATTCCTGCTTCTCAGTGGTATTTAGAAGGTCTGTTTAGCTAAGGGTTTTATCCTCACGCAGTGGTATTAAAGTTTGACCAGCTGAGCTATCACTGCCTGTCAAACCTTCCACCTCACTCCCTCCACCCTGAGATAAATCAAGTGATGTGATAAACAAAGAGAGTGCTAACTGAGTCCGCCGCCCACAGACGCCCTTGTGAAAAATGGCAGGCACTTTTCTCCAACTTCGACAATAGGGTGCCTGCCGTAAGGATGGATTCAGCGTGAACGCAGAGAAAGTGGGAATGTTATATGACCAACTGGAAACAATTCTTTTTGTTCTTTTCAGTTTTTTGAAAGAGTATTTGATGACCTAAAAGAAACCCACTTAACAAAACGGAATGAAATTCAATAGTGATTAAAAGCAAACCGGGCCGATATAACATACAAAATGACTGGTTAAGCCAAATGATAACTTCGAAAGGGATAATATTTACTGTGAAACAGATCACTAAGTTAGCAGCATAGCACCATGAAGAAAAACATTGATTATGATCTTGTCCTAAATAAGCAGGAACATCACATCTACTGTATGTCAAACTATAATAACCGAATTCCCTTTCTCTGAAACCAAGCACTGTCCAAACAGAGGAACAGGTGATCTCATCCTGGCCAGTCAGTGTTTCCTATCTGTAGCTACAATGATTGGCTCAAGAGTGAGCACGTGACTCAAGTTCAGCCAATCAGAGTTCCTCCTCCAAATTATATGAATCAAGTCTAATGGGAAAGAGGCCTAAACTCTTGTCAGCTAGAAACAAAGGGATTGGGAACTACTAACACAAATATTTTTCATGTGGGAATATATAATCAGCATTTCTCCACAGCCTTCCTTTGAGTCTATGAGCTTCTGTAATATCCCTCTGCTGCTGCTGCTAAGTCGCTTCCATCACGTCCGACTCTTGGCAACCCCATGGACTGCAGCCTATCAGGCTCCTCCGTCCAGGGGATTTTTCAGGCAAGAGTACTGGAGTGGGTTGCCATTGCCTTCTCTGAATATCCCTCTAGTAAATTATATATTTCTAAGCCAGTCTAGAATGGTTTCTATCACGTGCTTCCAACATACATGTTATTTTTGGACCCTTGAGATACTATTCTTGCTACATTCAACTATTTGTTGTTGTTGCTGTTTTGTCCCTAAATCAAGTCCAACTCTTTGAGACTCCATGGACTGTAGCCCACCAGGCTCCTCTGTCCAAGGGATTTTCCAGGCAAGGATACTGGAGTAGGTTGCTATTTCCTTCTCCGGGGGCGGGGGGGTGTCTTCCCGACCCGGGGCTCAAACCCGCGGCTCCTGCATTGGCAGGCAGATTCTTTGCTGCTGGACCACCAAGGAAGCTCACGTTGAACTGTAATCAGCCCCTTACTGAAGTCTCTAAATATCATTCTTTTAATTTATTATAATATAGGGGATGTCGAAGAGGCTTAGAAAAGGATGGTGAACAGGATCAGCCCGCTGGATCAGACTTGAGGGAGTAAAATCCACTAACCTGAATAGGAGAAAACAGAGACGCAAGATTGTTCTTGTACAGCTTAGAAGACAGAGAGTGACTGCTTTCGCCTCGGTAAGTGTCCGTGCGCCTATGATGACCATTGGCCTCTCGGTCATTCAATTCCTTTGCCACATTTTCAGTTTCTATCCTGTCCATGGGCTTTGCCAGGCAAGAAAACTGGAGTGGGTTGACATTTCTGTCGGACAGCCCCTAGTCTCCTACCTGGGAAAGTCTGAGAGAAGGAAACGCCGTGGATCAGTCCTGAATGGTCCATTCCCAGCAGGACCCAAGCAGAGAGGCAGAGAACCGCTGTGGAAGAAGCCAGCTGGTGAAGTGATCTCGCTCTAGCGCTCCAAAGCACTCCCGAGACAGGTCTGCCCCTTGGGAGACTTTGCTTAAAAGTGCATTCCAGGGTGTCCCCAAGTAAGTGCAAGAACAGCTTCGCCAGCCCACGTTGACAGCTGTCTGCTCCCCTGTTCAGCCTCCATCTGTGCAAATTACCTAGGGACAGCTGTTGTCTGAAAAAGACCTTCTCCAACTGCCGTGTCCAACAATTAGATGCTTTAGACTAGTTACTGCATTACCAAGGCACTAACTACACCAGAGTAACAAAGGGGTCCTGATAATCACCTGAATTTTCAGTCTCCCAGAACTAACTCATCCCAGGTAATCGTGTCCACTCCTACCTAAATGTTAAACAGACCAGACTTTTTTTTTTTTTTTTTAAGGCTTATGTCCAAGAAACTTATTGCATACAAATTCCCCTTTCTCTGCCCATCTCTTCTTTCCCTATCCACCATAACCTCCCTGCCTCCTCTCCATAACTCCCTCTGAAATCATTTCCATTAATATTAGTCTCTCCTAAGCCTTTTTTTTTTTCAGGAGTACATTAAATTTGAGGGTTTAACTAAATTGAATATGTCCCTTTAAATAAAGTCATCTCACCCTGTAAAAGTCAGCACAAAGTGACTCTCTTAAGTTTGGCTCTCACCTCCAGGGTTAAAGTGCCTGCTATTCAGAGGGGCTTCATGGAGGCTCCCCCAGAAGGCACGCTTAGGAAGGTATTTTGGCGTGCTACATGCAAACGCAGCAGCCCACGGATCTCATCATTTCTAAATGTCAGCCTTCATATAATCCTTCTGACCCATTCCAAAGCTCATAGGTCACAGAACATTTTATCTGGCAGAGGTTTGTGTGTGTGTGTGTGTGTGTGTGTGTGTGTGAGTGTGTGTGTAGATATATATATATATATATATATATATTTTTTTTTCTTCCCAAGTTTACAGTGTTATGCATTTTCCTTTCCATTTCTCTCTGAAGGAGACCTGGCCCTTCTATACATATGGTGAGTAAGGCATCAAGGAATTCAAGTAGATGATAAAAATATGTCTGCAGGGAAATAAATTTCTTTTTCTGAAATCAATCATGTGCTACTCTTACAAGCAGAAGAAACAGCCTGAAATACCCCCCCTCCCTCCACTCCTGCATCCGTGCAGACACTCCAAGGCCAGAGGCTGTCTTTCCCAGTCTTCTTTGTCCCCCAGCGGAAGGGACCGGAGGCTGACCGCGGGCGGAGGGCGTGGTCAGCCCGAAGCGAGTGGCTGGCTGCCACAGCACGGATGGACAGGCCGTCACCCTCTGCGGAGAGTGCTCTTAGCAGTCAGTCCGGTGGGAAGAAGAGGCATCCTCTCCGCCACGGTTCGGAGCAGAAACGGGACCTTGTACCTCTCCCACCTCCCCTGCAGCCTCGTTTTGCTTTGGGGCCCACGGCTCCTTGCTCCACGGGGAGCAGGGCTACCGCTGTAACTGGCACTTTCAAAACCTCTTTTCCAGTGGAGAGCAGTGATGCGGCCAAGCCACGGTTCTTAACCACCTCCCAGAAAGGGGAGCCTTGGCCCCAGTTCTCCCGATGCCATGTTGAAGCCGGCCATGGCCGGTCTGCCTGGGGTCAATCTTGCTCGGCTGTTTGCCAGCGGAGTGGCCACGGGGACACGTCCAAGCTTCTCCCGCCTCAGGTGTCAATCCAGGTTGTTGTTTGAACGAAAGGAATGGTGTGTGCAAGCCCTTAACCAGCATGTAGCCCCTGGTAGCAAGTGCTTTTGAAAGTTTCTTCCACAGTGTCTGGGTGACGGTGGATGGGACAAATGCAGAGGCCACCAGAGAGGGAATCGTGGCAGACTCCTGCAGTCATACTATGGAAAACCAAAGCTGCAGGGCGCCTGGCATCTGAGACAGCTTCCTCCTTGAGCTTACTCGGAAACTATTTTTGAGACTAATTCTACCTTTCGTTTTATACTTATGATTCCTACAGATTTCTAAGAAAAAAAAATATTTAATTACAATGAAAGTGTAGTAGGAATTCCTTGGCAGTCCAGTGGTTAAGACTTGGCTTTTTCACTGCTGGGGCCTGGGTTCAATCCTTGGTTGGGGAAGCAAAATCCTGCAAGTCGCCCAGGGTGGCCAAAAAACCAAACACACACACACACACACACACACACACACACACACACACACAACAAACAAAAACAGTAATTAGCCTCCAATTAAAATAAATAAATTTATATTTTTTAAAAAAAAATTTTTAATAAAATTTCAAACAACAACAACAAAAAGTATGGTAAGAAAAACACCAGCAACAAGTTCTGCACTTGACTGGACTCACACAATTTACTGATAGTCCTGTGTTTTCTGTATTAAATGAGAGGTATTTAAAATTAAAATAGTTCTTAAAAAGAGTACTACTCATTTTGCCTTGTATTATGTAATCATTTAAAATTAAGAATCTTTGCTGGATGGGGAATCGCTTGTCTAGTATCAGTCTGGGACTATGCGAGGCTCGGATCTATTATCCATCATCTGAAATCCTCATATAACCCCAGAAAGCAGGTATTAGGTCTCCCGTGTTTGAGACAGAGAAACTCAGAGAGGTTGTGGGTCTGTGACAAGATCAAGCCTTGAATCCAGGTCTATCAGACTCTGAGTTCACTATCTGTCTATACGTAGTCTATCTTCCCTCCCTTAAGGAGCAATCCTTTAAGACATCTTGGGTAACCGAGGAAGGCTTTTAATAGCCTGAAGGCTTTGTGTGCATGCGTGCTAAGTCCCTCAGTCGTGTCCGACTCTTTGCTATCCCATGGACTGTAGCCCATCAGGCTCCTTTGTCCATGGGATTCTCCAGGCCAGAATACTGGAGTGGGTTGCCATGCCCTTCTCCAGGGGATCTTCCAGACCCAGTTTCCTAACCCAGGTCTCCCGCACTGCAGGCAGAATCTTTACTGTCCGAGCCACAAGGGAAGCCCACCGGCTTGTACTAATGCAAAACAAACACCACTGCATCCGATGAAGCGAACCGTCCGTTTCAACACGAAAGCCAGCATGACCGTGTGCAGCTGGGTGTGCCCGTCTGAACCCAGAGTGAAGCTCCGGGCCCAGACTTTCCACTTGCCAGTCTGGGGGAGGCCTTGCAGGCCTGACCTGAAGGCACGGGATGTCATATTCGTGTGTCGCCCAGCCCTGCTCCGCCTGGGGTGGCACTGAGCTGAGGTGGTGGCTGAGAATTTGCCAGTCTTTCTGTTGGTGAGCTCTTCCCCATCTCTGCGCCCTCTCACCACACGTCCTATTCTAATTATCTCCTTCCCTGTCTGAATGATCTTCCATTTATTTCAAAAGAATATTTCTTATTAACCCTCCATCCGTGTAATAGCTTTTTAATCCCCGCACCTTTCGGAGTCTCTTTACTTGAATGCTCCCCTGCTGCCCTCTGTCTTCAGCTCCAACCAGCCCGAGAGGCGCTTCATGAACGGGACTTCACTAGCCAAGCGCCTCTGTTTGGAAACACATCCTCCCCAACTTTTGAGGGTGCACTCAGGCTGACGTTGACGGGGCAGACTTAGGGAGCTGGCAGTACAACGACCTCAACACCATCCAAAGCTGGGACCAGCATCTCCACTGTGTGCCAGAGAGAGACCTGACCCTGGAGGGGGGCGCCGTTCATCCAAGGTCACACAGCTCACAGAAGGCTGGGGATTAAACTGCGATCTAAAAATGAGATCTAAAATCTTCAGTGTTCGGGCATCTGGAAGAAAAAAAAAAAATCTAGGCTCTTTATCACCTTACCTGTGAGCTGGATGAGTTTGTGAAAGTTGGTTACCAAAAAGTCACTGTTCACTTCTGTGTTGACTGGCTCTGTCCACCAGAATAGAAACCCCCATCAACCAGACACACTGTCTCTTCTTTTCTTTCCAGCCAGAATAAAGCCCAGCTGAGACTTGGTGTTTAATAAATATTCACTGCCTGAATACAAACTTCTTTTCTGCCCCTTTTCTCCCAAGGTAATTATGTCAGACTTACTTGGTTTACTGTCCCTCTCCTGCATCGCACCCCACTCCAGCATCCATCCATCCATCTATCAATCATCATTCCCACCAGAGTTTCTGGTCTCTCAGGATTTCAGCTACAGAAGGATTTTGGTGATGAGCTAAGCCGTATATCTGGAGAGGTGCACAGTTACAATAATAAGTGAAAGTGAAAGTGAAGTCACTCAGTCGTGCCCGACTCTTTGTGATCCCGTGGACTGTAGCCCACCAGGCTCCTCCGTCCATGGGATTCTCCAGGCAAGAATACAATAATAAAAATAACAATAATATCCACCACTTACAGGCACCGTGTAAGAGTTAAGCAGGTAACTGGCATCACAAAAACACCCATTTTAAAGGTGATAGAGTTAAGGCTTAGAAAGCATTTAAGAACTAGCCTAGGGTTGCACAGTGCAGGACCAGGATTTGTACCTGAAACTGATTAGTTCTGGAGCCCTGTCTCAACCATTAGACTGAGGGCTTGAGAGACTTAGAGTGAAAATGTAAACCTTTTATACGAAATACAATGCTCTTTTCATGGCTTTGCCTGGAATCCTATGCCATGCTCTAAGCCACAGGATGAGATTGAAGAATCTAATACAGTTTCTCTGGCTCTAGGACCAAAGGCATTTTGCCTCTTCTTGAAGTGCAGAGAAAGTGCCTCTAAAGTCGCTGACCGCTTGTGTTCAAGCCGAGCTGAAAACCTGGGGACGGTTGGCAGGCAGAGCACGTGAGCAGCGGGCAGTCCTCTGCAGCTGGCATGTGCCCCGTAGCAGCTGCAGGGATTCCTCCTCTCAAGGAGGAGTGGGGGGTCATAGCCCTCTTTTCAATTAGATCGTTCCAGGCCTGGCAGCTCTTGGTACCACTGCAGTCCAGCCAGATGGTGCCTGTCTGTGGGCAGCTTGCTACAGCATTTGCACCAGGCACTCCTATCAGCTGCTCCCTGCGAGGCCAGAGAATGACAATGCCCAGGCCTCCTGTAGCTTCAGCAGGGCCTCTGGATGGGCCATTGAACAGCTGGTGCAGGCCTTACTGTGTATAGAATTCATGGGCAGGCAGGAGAATGTCTGAACTCACTGTTAATGTTCCCAACATTTCTTCTAAGGAATCTCCATTTCAGCTTCTCAGATGTCCATTTGAAAAGAAATAGTATTGTGATGTACTGCTTAGGATACCATTTCAGCTGTTGGAACAGAGGCCAAGGTAAGAGTGATTTTAACAGGGTAGCCTATTCTTCTCTCATGAGTCCATGCAAAGCAGTCCAGGGCTGTGTAGGGCTCCACAGGATCAGAGGACAAGATAACTTACAATTTGGGAATTTGGCATTTTCATCATGCAGATACTTTTTACTCGTGGTCCAATATGGCTGCTCCAGCTCCTTCCATCACGTCCATATTCCAGTCAACAGAAATAGAGAGCGGGGGAAGTTGAAAGGGAGAACATGTCTGTTTCTTTTAAAGCCTCAACAAAGCAGCAGCACCCAGACCTCCTGCTCCTGTGCTATCGGGCAGAACTTTGTCAAGCAGCCCAACTACCCATGGGAGTCTAGAAAATGGAACTTTTAACTAGGAGTCCATGATGTGGGGGTAAACCTGAGGAATTCTATTATCAAAGAAGGAAGAAAATAGAAATAGGAGGAAACTAGCATTCTCTGATATGAACTTTCCTTTTCCCCAATCAAATATTTTTGCATACTCTTCTTCCCAGACATGGAACACCCTCCCATCTTTCCCAAAAAGGCAACCTGAAGCTGTCATCAGTTCCTGTGGACAGTTCAAATCCACTAACCCTGGGTTTTGTGCGGCTCTCTCCATTAGATCTGTTATGGATACTCATCATTTGAGCTATCGGAAAGTCATCATCGCCATAGCAACATGGTTGAGTGGGATCCAGACCACAACAATGAAGACTCCCATTTAGGAAAGGAATGAATGAAACCATAGCAGCTCCTTTTCTGTAGCAATTTTCATGTCCTGCTGAGCAGTGAAACCATTTCCTTGGATAGGCCATCTGGAAGTTCCTAGTTTCCTTGGAGAGGCATCCTTGCCCATTATCCTCCATGCTTCATGTGAAATGGTTACTGTAGGGCGTGCCTCTCTTGAAAGTGAAAAAGAAAGTGAAGTCGCTCTGTTGTGTCTGACTCTTTGCAACCCCATGGACTGTAGCCTACCAGGTTCCTCCATCCACGGAATTTTCCAGGCAAGAGTAGTAAAGTGGGTTCCCATTACCTTCTCCAGGGTATCTTCCCAACCTAGGGATTGAACTCGGGTCTCCTTCATTGCAGGCAGACACTTTACCATCTGAGCCGCCAGAGGCCTGCACAAATTTGCTATCTATTTCCTGGTAATAGATAAAGAAATGGCGTTACTTTGAGGGCTGAATCATCACACACTTTTGTAAACCAGGCTTGCAATTTCTCTGGAAATACTATTTCTTCAAAAACTTAAAGATACATTTGCTTCTGGACACTTTGTAAATGATTACGACCAAAAGTCTCATCTAGACCTACTTTTTGTGTATAAACTCGTGTTTATTGGCCTCCGTGCCCCAGCCAATTCCCTCTTCCTTCCTCTTTATTGTGACCTCTTCAAGGACATGAGAAACAAAAGTCTCGGATGGGAAGACGGTGCCTGTGATACCGTATTGCAGCAGGGATGTCTCCCCCTGTCTGGCCAAGAGCACTTACAGGGACCCCTGAGGAAGGCTGGGGACCACTGTGTCATCTCCTGCTTTTGCTATTTCTTTATCCACTTGAGTTCACCTTTTTGGTGGCCCTTCAAATAGCAGAGGAAGCATCCAACACAGTCTAGCATCCTGAGTTTTTCCAGCGGGTTCCACTGGAGCCATGAGCTCTGTTGGCATGAGGCCTGTCTCCCGAGATGCAGGAGGTTTTAACCAGCGCTTTCCCAGGCCACCTTCTTAACAGTAGCTATGACTCAGCCACCTACAGCTAACTACAAAACAAAGGCCTCATATCTTATGTCCTACTACGGTAGCACCCTGATGTCTAGTCCCCAAACTCTGGATTAGTGAGGGTACCAGTCCAGCTGTTCAAGCAGGACCTAAGGTCAGAGAGACTAGAGAAAGTGGGCATCCCTGGTGGCTCAGAGGGTAAAGAATTCGCCTGCAGTGAGGGAGACTCGGGTGGAGCATGTGTGTTCCCTGGTGGCTCAGACAGTAAAGAATTCGCCTGCAGTGAGGGAGACCTGGGTTTGATCTCTGGGTCAGGTAGATCCCCTGGAGAAGGGAACGGCTACCCACCGCAGTATTCTTGCCTGGAGAGTTCCATGGCAGTGGAGCCCTGGCCGCAGTCCATGGGGTCACAAAGAGCCGGGCACGACTGAGTGACTAACACTTCCCTCTTCAGAGCAAGTAGCTTGTGTCTCTTTCTGGGACAGTCTGAGCTCACACAGCCCACGGCTGCTGCAGCTGGTCCATGTTGTCAGGAGCTCGGGCTCCATCTAGTTGCTGCCCATCCTCAGTGGGTTGTTCCCACCTTGTGGTCTCCATGACTGTTCCAGTGACTGCAGGACTCCAACGACCATTAAGCACAAAGGCCACGGACAGAGCATGACCTTTATTTAGGGACTGACGATGAAATTCACATGGCTCCCTCTGGCTAACACCCCAACGAGCCAGAAATCAGCTACGCATCCCTGCTAGCTTATGAGGCTAGAAATGCATCTTGAGTTGGGTAAGCACATTTCTAGGGGTCTATAACTAGGTGAGTAGAAGAAAGTTGCCTACAGCCTGGAAAGGCTCGATTCAGGACTGAAAAACTGGATCAAGTTTAAGACAACTTTTGATTCAACTATGCATCTGCGTGCCTAGAAGCTGAGAAAGGTGGACAGAGCAGGATAGAGCTGATGAAGTTGGTATTTGCAATTCACAGTCTTTCTCCCTCCATGAAAGTAGTTTGGAAAGGAGTCAAACACCACACAGAGAAATCTCAACATCCCCAGCCAAAAGAAGACAAAATTTCTGGGAAACACATTGATTCTCCAACTCTCACAAATCTGGAAGGTAGAGACGTCAATTCTGAGATGGTGACAGGCTGAAGGTAGACTCAGTGTGTTTAAAAAAATAATAGGGGACAAGGTAAATTCCGCTTCAATAAAAGCGAGCTTATCTTTATCAGAGTTGACAGAGATCATTAAAAAGTGAAAGCAGGAACCGATATATTGATGATGCCTCCAGAACTTGGCCTTACATCCACAGGCTGTATTCAGTGGAGGATGTTTTTTCCTGTCTCACACAGTGAAATCCAATTTCATATAGGTTCTTATTTGTTCAAAGTGATAGATAAGCCTCCTAAAGTATGGTTTAAATCAATATTCTATTCCTTAAGCTAACTGAAGCTGTGGGTTCATTTAATGAATAGGTGTACATGCAACTTTATAAACACACAACTATAACAACCACAACAACAACAAAAAAAAAACATGGGAAGAAGGTTCCCAGAACAAGACTTTATTTAACAGGAAGTACTTTCTTGGGTTTCTAATACTGAGATAAATAGTATATGAACACAGCCCACATTGTCAAATAAAATATCTTATATAGTCTTTTGGCAGGCTGGCTTTATCAGCTAGCACAGAAACAGGAGACCTGAGATTAAAAAGAAAATGATTCAAACAATAAAAAATAATAGCTCATATGTATACGTGTATATATATATAAATACATGCTTAGTAAACTCAGTTGATTCTTTCAGTAATCCTAACAGTACCATTGTTTTTCCCATTTACAAATTTTTAAGAAGAAAAAGGCGCAGAGATGGTAAGTAACTTGCCCAAGGTCACAGAGCTGTTAAGTGGTGGAACCAGCCCTCAGACACGTTAATCAGGAGATCTTGAACACGCTTCTGTTAGGGGAGTCGGGCCTAACCGAGGTCAGTACTTGCGTTATCTGCAGAGGTGACGAATTAGAACAGTCAGGGCTCTGCAGTGTTCAGGGCTTCCACGTGCTAGATACTGCAAAGGACGCTGACCCTTGGCGAGCACTGTGTGTCCAGCTTCCCTCTCTCTTCCAAGTTCCTCTGTCCTAAAGCTGTACCCTGTTAGAAACCAGTAACCTCCAAGTAAATTGCCTCCAGGCAATGCCAAACCCTAACACTGTTCAGATGATTCTTTTCTGAAAACCCCTCAAATACAGTTATGAGTACTGTCAATTATAGCTACAGTAGTTCCCTGAGACACTGCTGAGACTGTAGCTGGTTGACTTAAAGTGTTCGGATAGACCCTTGGGGCTGGGGGTGGGGGTGAGAGAAGAGTAGGTTCTAAATAACCTCCAGCAACAGGCATACTGTTGTTTTTCGTAACTTAAACTATGCAGTCATGTCCAAACCTCAGGGTCCCAGGCCCAAAATGTGGTCATAATAGACAAGATCAGGGGTCAGCAAGCTGTTTCAGTAAAGGACCAGAAAGCAGCTCTGCCATTCCAGCACAAAAGTTGCCATAGAGAAACATAAAATGATTGCTCATAGCTGTGTTCTAATAAAACTTTATTTATTAAAAAAAAAAAAGCAGTCATCAGGTGATGTTTGCCCCACAGACCAAGCATGATGGACATATCTTATAACTGATTTGTGAACTCATCCTCCCAAAGATGGAGGAAACTTGACTTGAAGATGGGAAAAGTTGGAATTGCACTTGCTATGTTCAAAATGGGGAATAGTTGCGAGAGGGCAACTATTCCCCATTTTGGGAATATTCACAATGCAAAAGCTGTAAGGTAAGTTATGAGGATAATTAGTAATTTCACTGGCTCCATTCTGCTATCTCCAACACTAACACTTGGCACACTTAACTATCTTTCAAGCCAAGTTCAAGGTCATCTCATTGTTGAAGTTTTTGCTCACCACCCACTCCCACCTTTTTCAGATGGTCTTTTCAGTGCCACATAACCACTTACACATAAGAGACTCTAATTATCTGCTGACACATTTAGCCCCTGCCTGGTTAACCTTGCGTTCACTCACGTAATCCAGAGTCTAACACCCTGCTCTCTGAGGCCACGCAGAAGAACCACGTGGGAATCAGGAGAGTGAGCTCAAAGGACAACAGCACCGGGAGCCGTTTCACCAAGTGTGCGCTGAATGAAAGCCGTGAGATTTTGAATCTGAGTCATGAAGAGGGTGATGGGTTAAGTGACAGATGGGGAGCCTGGAAGGGAACGGGTCCTGGGGGAGGGAATGTGACTTGTTGGCTGCACGCCCCATGGGACAGTCAGGTCCAATTTTACAGGAGGCAGTCGGACCCCAAAGACCAAATTCAGAAGGTCACAATTGGCAATGAGAGTTGACGCGTCACCTATAGGGAGGCAGTCAGAGGAATTGTGAGCAAGCAACACGTTTCCAAGGACAAGAATGAAAAGCATGCCTGGAGTGTTCCATCTCCTGTCGTGTTGCCCAGGTCAGCGGTGTTCTATTGAACACACAGGGTTAAATCTCTAGTCTTCATCAACATCAGGCTCCGTTAGATCAAACACCGAGCTAATTTGCTAACACTATTAAATACATAAAGCCATCAGAAGCAATTTAATGCTTATCAGATATGCTTACTCCCTAATAAAACCTCACCTACCCCTTATTTCAGCCTAATGATCAAAATGGATTCAGAAAATGAATATGTAATGAAGATCCCTTCCATTTATATCCATGAAAGAATGAGAAGAGGGTTTAGATGAAAAAGGGGATTGGCATTTAAGGGGGCATTTAGCTGCTTCATTGATTTCTATTTCATTTTGGAGCGTGTGACGCATAGCTGAGGTTTGTCAACCTTTCATTAGCCTGGGTAATTCATCATAGTTAAATATCAGATATTTAGGCTACAGATGCATTCTCACCATTTAGCATGCATAGAATATCCTTTAATTTACAAAGAGAATCGCAGCCAAATAAAAGAGCAGGTTTATTCATCAGAGGGAGCCCTGCAGAGGAGAGATTAGCTGTGGAGCTGAACATCTTCCCAAAGGGCACTCACTGTCCTGTGCGCTGACTCACCAGTCATCACCCCGACCTTCTTTCTGCAAATCCATAGACGTCTGTCTCCCGTCTATAATTATCTGTCTTCCCCGACTCTGTTGAGAATCCTGTAGCTGGAAAGGATGCTGGCAATCACCTCGATCGAGCCCCCAGTCCGCCACATTTTTCAAATGGAAACCTTGTTGTTGTCCGGTTACTAAGACTCTCTGTGACCCCAGGACAGCAGCACGCCAGGCTTCCCTGTCTTTCTCCCAGCGCTTGCTCAGACTCATGTCCGCTAAGGCGGTGATGCCATCCAACCGTCTCATCCTCTGCCACCTCCTTCTCCTTGATGAAACCACAGTGGCTGCCACTGAGACACCCCCAGTCTTTCCCAGGATGACGGTCATCCCAGGAACCAGGATGACGGTCATCCCGTCATCCTGGGATGACCCTTTCACTAAGGTTTGGATAAAAATAATACGGTCCTGTGTCGGTGGACACTCTGTCCAGGGCCCTTCCATGGATTCTGCTGGCTGCCTAGAAATGCTCACTCTGGGTTTCTGTCCTCCAGAAGTGGGTTTCATTTTGGCTTCTCCATCTATAGATGTCTTGGGTCTTCTCTACATCAAGCCCACCGTGGACCACGTCCTCTTTCCCATGATCGCCATAAAACTACTCACGTATTCCTTCACTCTCGGCAGGTCAGGTCACCTGTGGGTGCCAGACACTGTGCTGAGCGCCAAGTGCACAGCTGAATGGCAGTGACAAGCTTGAAGCAAGGATACACAAACGATGATCACGAACAATGGTAAAAGCAGGAGCCTCTCTCAGGCTGCGGATCTGAACCCTCGCGGAGGATCAGACATTTAGGCTGAGATCTGGATGCTAAGAAGGACTCCCCACCCCCACCCCCGACCCCGACTCTGCCGAGGCAAAGCGGCAAAGCAAAGCCTGTGTGAATGTGGAGGGAGAGGGGGTTTGGGGCTTGTGGGAGGCAGACGCTTGGAAGGAAAGAGCCTGCGAACTGAAAAGTGACGCTAATGGAGGGCACAGTGAGAAAGGAAGCGCATGATGCAAGCTGAGGCCAGGAAGGACCACAAGCAGGGCGGGGCCTGAAATCATTTTATTTTTTTTTAATTTCATTATTTGTTTTCATTTTAGCAATTCTCATGGACAGGAAGTTGTTTCCCATCGCGGATTTTTTTTAATTGAAGTATTGTTGATTTATAATGCTGTGTTAGTTTCTGGTATAAAACAAAGTGATTCATATTCTTATGAATCATATATATATATATATATTCTTTTTCAGACTTTTTCCATTACAGGTTATTATAAGATATTGAATATAGCCCCTGCTCCATACAGAGATCTGCCTGGTAACCTAGAGGACCATAGACTGAGGTGGACATGGCTTGTATGTCACTGAGATTTGACTTAAGAGGATAATAACAGCCCACAAGACAACAAACCCTGGAAAGCAGACTCGTCCACATCGCACTCTTTCCCAGGCCCCCATCACCAATACGCCAACTGCCCCTGGCCGAGCCCTCCCCAGCTCAGCCTCCAGCTTGATTACCTTCTTCCTGTCCCCCAGATCGCTCCTTTCCCCTCTTCTCTAGCCTTAGCCTCATTTCTCTCAGGATCCTTTAGAAACTCAACGTTCTTTTTTCCTAGATTCAGCTCTCTTCCCTTCTCAGTCTGGACCCTCCCTGGAGGTGGGGTAGACTTAACTTCTAGATTCAAGGAAGCCTTCCCAAGTCTAATCTCACTTCTTCTGAGTTTACTTAGCCGCATACTGCGTGTGTCTGGCCTCGGTGTCACGGTGATGCTGCCTAACAGGGTGCTGCTCAGCACAGGTGAGGGAAGCAAATGCCAATTCACAGCAAAAGTGTGTTGTCCTAGAAAAAGCCCAGTGACAGACAGCAAGAAACATCTGCTTCCCACACACCCGGGGCATTCAGCTCAGCATCTCTGCTGATGTTGGCTGAACCCACTCACACATCTGGGGATTCTAGGGTGGCCCCGCTAGAGTGACACAGCAGCTTGTCTCTCATCTTCCTCCCGGGATGAGCAGGGTGTACCTTTTTCACAGCGACGGTTGAGAGCAAATGTAAGCAGACACATACGAGCACTTTCTCACCCTCTGCTTCCTCAAGCCTGGTAACTTCCACTGGCCAAAGTGCTCCACGTGGCTGAGCCCAGAATCAGAGAGGAAGGGATTATAATGTCATACGACAGAGAATCTGGACGGGGGGAAAGACACTGGGGCCTCTAAAGCCAGCCATCTACTGCCCCTTACTTTAGACAGAAGAGGTCGTGGTCAGTTAGACATTTTCTTCTTTCATCCCTGCATAATCGAACTCAAGGAATTAAAGTGACTTGCCCAGGGGCACACACCGTGGCTAGTCCAGCCAGAATCCAGATCTCAGCCAATGCAGTGCTCTTCCCGTTCCAGTGTGCCGGTTCCCTAAAAAGCACCAACCACATAGGCCCCCATTTCCCTGTGCCCACAGTAGGCCTGGTATGAAATAACTCCAAATTCTTGTAACTGAGCTTGGGGTCACACGGTGTGCTTACGAGCAGAGGGAAACGCACGGCTAAATTTAAGTCTGTGCCACTACTCCGTCAGAGTATTTTAAATAGCTCAATAATTATAAGCCGTTTGCCTAATTTTCCTTTCCTGGGAGGTCGTGACGCAGGCTTGAAAAAGCTGAAGTTATCACACCTCCCCAGAGTCCCCATAAGGGTAACGTGTCTACATTTCTCCAAGTGCACATACATCGTTCCTATTTATGCTCAAGTCAAAGTAAGCCTATTTTTTTCTGCATTTCATGCTAACAATCCTCCCCCATCCCCCAATCTGTTTAGTCATATGCGTTGGATAACTAGGAACCTGGTGGCATTTCTTTATAGATTTTATTTCCCTTTTTTTTTTTTTGTCTCCTGACATCTCTACATTAAATCAGTGGCTGTTAAATAGGAGAAATATCTGGAGACATTTTTGATGGTCTCATCTTGGGGATTCTACTGGCGTATAGTGAGCAGGTGTTAAGGATGCTACTAAACATACTCCAGTACAAAGGACAGTCCCCACAAGAAATGATTCAGTCCAAAACGTCAGCGATGCTGGTTCGAGAAATCCTGCATTAAATACGTGTCCCTGCATGGATCGCTGATATCAACAAACTTATCACAGAACATCTTTTTTTTTTTTCTTTTACATTAAGACAGTCTACTCTGAGAATAATGCTTTGCTTAAACTATAGAAATAGTAACAAACCATGAATGTTGGTCCCAAGTTTCATCATTGCTATGTCTAATACTTCTCTTCCCTTTAAACCACACAGCAGTCCCCGGGTGGTGGGGTGCAGAGGGATGCAGGGAGCATGGAGGAGGCTAGGCAGACCTGACTTTGGATCCCAGCTCTGCCAATGACTAGCTGGATGGTGCTGGTTGGATGGTTATGCCCCCTCTGCTGCAGTCTCCCTTTTGAGGGAAATGGGAACATGGCCAACTACCTCACAGGGATATAGGGGAGATTAATTTAGAAGATCTATATAAATTCTATGGCCCAGAGTAAGCACTCAGTAATTACCAATTCCCACTCATTCATATTAAAACTCCTCTTAATTTCAAATCTGGGTCTCATATCCTGGTGTTGTGGGACCAGTCAGACATGGCACCCCAAGCCAGTACTCTTGCCTGGAAAATCCCATGGATGGAGGAGCCTGGTGGGCTGCAGTCCATGGGGTCGCTATGAGTCGGACACGACTGAGCGACTTCACCTTCACTTTTCACTTTCATGCACTGGAGAAGGAAATAGCAACCCACTCCAATGTTCTCGCCTGGAGAATCCCAGGGACGGGGGAGCCTGGGGGGCTGCCGTCTATGGGGTCACAGAGAGTTGGACACGACTGAAGCGACTTAGCAGCAGCAGCAGGAGACTCTGGAAAAAGGAGCAAATACTTAATGAGAAAAAACTTCTGCCAGTGAGACCCCTGGCTTCTATTTTCCGTTCCCAAAGGATCAAGTTAGTTCACAGGGGGCTTCCAGGAGCACCTGAACTGGGCTCTGCCCACTCGTCCCTGATAAGCTTGGTGCTCGCATCTCATGTCACTTGCGTGCTGACCAGCTGAGAAGTCCAACAGCCCTTCGAGGAACAGGGGCTTCAAGAATGGCTACGTGCAAGTCTGAAAACAGCAGAAAACAGAAGAAGCTGGAAGCAACTGTCTTCTAACACAACCAGAGTTTGCGATGCATTCTGGAAAATGACGGAGAATGTAGTCCTAGGGCAGAAGCCACTGAGTCCAGGTTAGAACCAGGCTCACTTCTATTCTCCCCAGGCCTTTTCAGCCTTCAGTGAAAATATAAACGCCCTCTAAATGTAGCTCCTCCAAAATCAGTCTTCTTACAAACAGACCCCAGTTGAAGAGTTGATGTGACATTGGTTAGTAGCATGTTAAGTATCAAACTCAAAAGTCTTTTCCTTGGTTTTAGTAGGAGTGTGTGCTGATGTATGATTCCAGAGCTATTCATAAGACTCCAGGTATTTTTGCAAGCCACACTGTGACACAAGCAAGCACTTTGGCCCAGCAAGTCTGCCTCTAAATGTCTCTCTTGCTAAAATGCTCAGGCAGTTATGCAAGATATACCCACAAGAATATTCACGTGTAATATTATTTGTGAAAAGGGAAAACTGGAAATAACTTGAATACCCATCAGTGGTAAGCATGGCTAAGTAAATGACGGCCCATCTATTCGGTGGATCTAAACTAAAAAACAACAACGAGGCAGCTCTACTTACATACGCACACTTGAGAGAACGGCCATAAAATATTGCTACATCCAGGAAACAAACTTTAGGACAATATATACAACATAATTCCATTTTTGTTGTTTAAAAAGGTAGAGAAAATTGAATCTATAGAAAAATTCTGGGAGAGGCCAACCAACAGCTGTAAAAGTTTTACAGTGGCCAAAACTGATAAGTGATTTTGAGAAATAAGGAGCTTATAGAGAGAGGCTTTCTTTTCTAAACTGTTCATTTTCACAGTAATGNTATAGTATATATATATTATATAGTTTATAGATACATTAAAAATATAATATGGCTCATAGATATAATAGATAGACCTTTAACGGATCTTTAAATCAGCCAAAATCCATCAGAGTAACAGAAGCCATTTTAAGTATTCCAGAAACTAATACTGGAAATTTGGTACTTACCAAGTGCCTAGGGAGTGGAGGTCATAGAAACCACACAGACATTCTAAGCCTGAAACCCCAAAGTTCTTAAAGGCTCACTGAGAAGCCTCTAGAATTTTTAACTTTATGGAAATCTCCCACCAAGTTTTTCAGTCTACATCAGCAAAGAGAGTTGCCCTCAAGAGCTTGCTGCAAAGTCTCTATATAATCCCACATGTCTGGACTGTAACTGCCACAGAATCATCACAGCCGATCCTTATGTTCTGTCTTACATGTCCTGTCTGAGTTCCTCTCATTGGCAAACTCAATCCCAGAGCCACACGATGAAGGGAGGTGCCACTGCCAGCTTCTCTTCTCTGGCACAGAATAGAACTTAGAAGGAGTTGACAACAGGTAATCTAGTGGCATTTTCCACATATTAAAAACAACCTTAAAATTTGTATGGAACCACAAAAGCACTCAAATAGCCAAAACAATGTTGAGAAAGAACAAAGCCTGACATATCACATGTCTTATTTTCAAATCATATTACAAAGCTACAGTTATCAAAACAGTATGGTACTGGCATAAAAATGAAACATACACCAGTGGAACAGAAGCAGGGGTCCAGAAATAAACCCACACACATACAGTCGGCTAAGACTGAGAAGGAAGCCAAGATCCCTCCATGGGAAAAGGAGAGTCTCTTCAATAAATGGTGCTGGAAAAACTAATCACATGTAAAGAGAGAAATTTGGAGCAATCTTGCACTACACAAAAATATTAACTCAAAATGGCCGAAAGACTCAAATCTTAAGCTTGAAGCTGCAAAAGTTGTAGAAGGAAACCTAGGGAAAATCTCCTGCTCATTGGTCTTGACAATAATTTTTTTTGGATATGACACCAAAAGAACTAACAACAAACAAACAAACCAAAAGCAAGTGACATTGCATCAAATTATAGAGCATCTGCACAGCAGGAGACACGATCAACAAGATGAAAAGCCAACTTACAAGAGAGGAAAAATACACATCTGATAGGAGCTATAATAACATCCAAAATATGTAAGCCGATGCCACTGCTGCTAAGTCACTTCGGTCGTGTCCGACTCTGTGCGACCCCATAGACAGCAGCCCACCAGGCTCCCCCATCCCTGGGACTCTCCAGGCAAGAACACCAGAGTGGGTTGCCATTTCCTTCTCCAGTGCGTGAAAGTGAAAAGTGAAAGTGAAGTCACAAAAATAATCAATAGCAAAACAAATAATCCAATTGAAAAAGAACAAAGAACCTAAATAGACATTTTTCAAAGAAGATAGGCAAATGGCCAATAGGTTATGTATACAACATTATAATCTTCAGGGAAATGAAAGTCAAAATCACACTGAGGTATCACCTCACACCTGTCAGAATGGCCATAATTAAAATGATAGCAAATAGCACGTTGGTGAGGGTGTGGGGAAAAGGGAATGCGTATGCACTGTTGGTAGAAACGAATAGCTGCGGCTGCTACGGGCGCAGCCACTGAACAGTTCAGAGGTCACTCTGAAGCCTAAAAGCAGAACCTCTGTATGGTCCAGCAGTTCTATTTCTGGATATATTTCTGAAAGAAATGCAAGCACTGTCTCAACAGAAACAGATACCAGGCACAGCCCAGCCCTTTGTTCTCTCAGCAGGCCACGCCAGCACTTTAACCCACAGGGAGCTCTTGAATAAAGGCGATAACAACGCCATGCCGCTGCCTCGTAAGTATTCCTCGTAAAATTAAAGACGTACTCACTTCTTCACCTGAAGGGAAGACACACATCCTATATGTTAATTTATCCTTATCTAAGCATTATTTATTTCTTTTCTAGTTCAGTCATAATTCCTTGTTGATGGCTCATAACTAACAAAATATGAGTTAATTACAATTAAGTCACTTTATATATTAGGTCAGTGAGAAAATGGCAAAATAATTAATTGTAGCAAATAGTATAATACATGCAAATATAATAACATAATGTAAACAGTTATCACTCAGCTCTTTCACTGTCTACTGTATATCATCTTTGCCCTTACTCAGTACCTCAGCTGGTCACGGTGCTTTACCTGTCAGGCTGACTAAAAGCTCTGCTAATGAAGGACCTGTGCCTGTATGAGGTCACCATAGTCTTCCATTCCTTTAACAAAAACAAAATTTGGAGTAGTTTTAGGCTCACGACAAAGCTGAGAAAAGGGTGCAGAGACTTCCCATTTACTCCCACCCCACACACGTGCATGGCTCCCCCCTTTATCAACACTCCCCACCAGGGAGGCACAGTGTTCACCACTGATGAACCAACACTTGCACGTTATAATCATCCAGAATCCACAGGTTACATGACAGCTCACCCCGGGTGCCCCGTCACACAGTGGCAACCCTAATCTTAACGTGGTAGTCAGAATCACCATCTCAGCAAGTTCAGAGGAGTAATCCCTTCCTTGCTTGTTCAGCAGCATAAGTAGCCCAAAGGGCCATGTGGCAATCAGTTTCCAGTTTAGCGGAATTTTTGTCACACATCTGGAAAAAGAGGTCCCATTTTGGGAACCAAGACTGCCAAACCAGCGGAGCCCAAGTTCTAAGACTGGAAACAAAATGTTGCTCTTGGATCATTAGGGAGAACGGTGATAGAGGCCACTACCAGTTCTTCCCGTTTGGTCCCAGAACCATGCATTCTACCCATGGAGGAAGAGGCATCATATATTATATACAGTGTGATAACTGAGTGTTCAAGTGGCCATACTACTGCTATGTTAGGCCGGCTTCTTTGGGATGATGAAACGTGTATCAGTTCAGTTCAGTTCAGTCACTCAGTCGCGTCCGACTCTTTGCGACCCCATGGACTGCAGCACGCCAGGCCTCCCTGTCCATCACCAGCTCCCAGAGCTTGCTCAAACTCATGTCCATTGAGTTCAATGAATTTCATAGGTATGGACATATTGCCATGAGCCTTTCATTCTAAACTGAGTTCCTGGTCAGAAGAGATGCTATATGGAAGATCATCACGATAAATGTGGCATTTCAAAAACTTGCACATGGGAGTGCTGGCAGAAGCATTGTAGGGAGGACAAATTGCTGCTCTTTCCAAGGAGTGGAGCCTGACCAGGAGCGTGGGCTCAGTTTCTGTCGGCAGACTGGGTACGCATGCTTCCATCTGATTGTTGAAAGCCTCTCCCTCCATGATTGTTCTTTGGTTGGCATCACATGGGCACAAATATATGCACACTCCATGCCCATCCTGAGAGCTCCATCCTCGTATCTCATTCTCCAGACCTCCTTGTCGCCTGTGTTCCAACCTTATTTGTTCTGAGTCCTTGACCACCAGCCAAACCATTACCCACTGCCCAGGTCTCTCTTTCTAGGCAAAGTGAATAGCCAGGTGCATGGCTCAAAGTCCTGCCCACTGGAAGGCATTTCCTTCCATACTATGTTTTAGGGATACTCTTTAGAATAAGACTCTAAATCACTCTTGAATGATGCTACCATACCACGCCATTTGCCTATCCAACAGTCATTCCATACGTCTTTCTTGCTAAAATAAACCCAATATTGTTTAAATACTGGAGTTTTCAGGAAGGTAGATGTGATCCCAGTGTAAGACTCATAATTGGTGTAAACACACCCGAGTAAACCCATCTTATAGGCTGGTGACGGATTAAGGTGGTCACATGGACTAGTTCCCAGCAGTGGGACCTGGCAGGAATTCTAGGGCTTTTAGAAGTGATTTTTTTCTCCTGATAAACAGAAGGATATGGGAGAAAGTGTCTCTTTTATGTGTCTCTTTGGATATCACAGGGTCAGTCAGTTCAGTCAATCAGTTGTGTCTGACTCTTTGTGACCCCATGGACTGCAGCACGCCAGGCCTCCTGGCCATCACCAACTCCTGGAGTTTACCCAACCTCATGTCCATCGAGTCAGTGATGTCATCCAACTGTCTCATCCTCTGTTGTTCCCTTCTCCTCCTGCCCCTAATCCTTCCCAGCGTCAGGTGGCCAAAGTATTGAAGTTTCAGCTTCAACATCAGTCCTTCCAATGAACACCCAGGACTGGTCTCCTTTAGGATGGACTGGTTAGATCTCCTTGCAGTCCAAGGGACTCTCAAGAGTCTTCTCCAACACCACAGTTCAAAAGCATCAATTCTTCAGTGCTCAGCTTTCTTTATAGTCCAACTCTCACATCCATACATGACCAGGCGAGAAACCTTGACTAGACAGACCTTTATCACAGGGTAAAGCAGTAATATTTGAACTATGGCTTATAGCCACGAGAAGAAAGGCAGTAGGAAAAAGCCGGCCAGTGCCCAGTTCTCATCCAGCTACTGAAGCAACCATGCCTGCAACTGCCTCCCTGTCAGGGAAGTGGTATTTTAAGTCCGTTTAGTCAGGTATTCTGCTGCAATTGAACTGATCTCTGTTTAAAAATAACGTTTTAGAGGTTCTATTTACAAGTCCTATTACTTTGTCATGAGAGCTTTATATAAACGTAAGGTTAGCAGCTATGTATAATTTAAACACCTTTTTGAACAATAGCCATGAGAATGAAAATGTAGAAGAGAAAAGAAGCCAAAAAAAAATTTAGGGTGAACTTTTCCCCCAGGGATTAGAAAGAATAGAAGGTCGCCCAGTGCATATCCCCAAACACGCACACATGCGCACACACACTCGCATGCACACACACACGTGCACACACACACCCCTTTATGTCTCATCTCTAGGTAGAACCTGGCAAGAATGGGTTTCAGTGGCTTCAGGACCAAGTCCAAGGCAAAGCTGAGGGCCAGGAGAAAAAAAAAACCTAATTTAGCAATCTGGGCAGAACCCACGCAGGCAGGCATTCAGGCCAGTCAGAAGTTTGCATTAGGTGATTTACATGAAAAAAACAAAGCCTCGGTCAGCGCCCTGGACCGGCTCCACACAGTGGTTATGGGTTAAACAAGGATACGTGGAAAGGCAGCTGTCAGATTCGGTAGCTGTTCACCCTCTCAGGAGCTTTAGGGACTGCGCATATGGAAGAGATAACAGATGATGCCTGCTGCTGGGAATTTTATTTTTGCACCACTCCTATATCACATTCCCCCGAAATGAACTGATGAATACAGTTGTACAGTTTATGAATTTATCTTCCTCAAATGAAATCAATATGTCTTTTAGCAGAGGACGCGGCCCCGCGTTCGGCGGGGCCGGGAGCGACCTCCGCTGCCATCTGGCGATGCCTGAGCGCGGGGCCGCGAGGCCGCGGAAGCAGAGGAGGCACACGCCCCTCCGCTCCGGGAGATTAAGGTGCTCGGGGACAGGCGGGGGGCTGGAGGCAGGTCAGTCTCCTTGGAAAGAGCAGGAACAGTTTCTCAGTGCCCCCATCCCATTCCCTCCTGCCTGATCGCCGGGAAGAAGGCCCTAGGTTCCTCTGCAGGCATCAGAACCCAGTGCGAGACTCTACCACTACGGAAATAGATCTTTCCAAGGGGGTTATAACTCAGCTTAATGGAAGCTTCACCTTCCTATTGTTTGTACGGCCGGGGCGGGGGGGAGGGGCGGTGCGAGAAGCAGTTTTGGCTCAGTGCCCCCAAACGGTGAAAGGGATGAGAGTCATCACCAGGGGGACACTGTTATTCATGGGATTCCCAGTGTCCCTCCAAGCTGTGAAACCTGGGGATGTGTCTCCTGCATCACATTAAGCATCTTTCTTAAACCTTTTGTGCATCTGACCTTCCTTCCCTCCAAAAGGAAATCATTCCAAAGCCTAAACGTTTTCACTGGTGAGAACGGTTCCCAGCTATGTTCCCATATAAAGTTTCCCTTGGCTTATTTCATTTCACCCCCCTGTGCTTGAATTGCTGGCACTTCTCAGCTTTCCCAGTTAACGGTTGCTTGGATAAACTAGGCACATTTTATTATTTCAGTTTCAAACCGTAAGGCAGGGCCTCCATCCCATTCATCACTTTGAATTCTTCCTCTAATGCTCACATTTTTCTAGTCTTCTCTTATCTAATAGAGCTGAGCTTGGAGCTTTAGGGGCTTTCTTATTGACACTCCGCGGAGAAAGCCAGTGGCTTTGCAGGGCGGGTTTTCAGCTCTCTCTGCAGCTGTAGTCCTTAGCATGCGCAGAGAGGCTAATCTCAGGCTGGTCAGTTGCCACAGGCCTGCTCTTGCTGTGGTGTTGGCGTTAGACGGCTTCGATATCAAGCCTCTGGCTACTGCTTCCTTCTTCCATCTCTCTCTGTTCCTCCCATTTGGAGAGGTGCTTGGCTCTGTGTTCTTGGCCTCAGCTAAAGAATGAAGAAGGCATCCCATGGACCTCCCAGCTTCGGGATCCAAATCCCCCAGCTTAAGAGAAGGGCCTAAGTGGAGGCATAGCAAAGACATATTGGAAGATACGAAGGGATAAGGCTTTCCCTGAGAACAGGACCTTGAGGGGAGCAACGGGGAAGAACCAGGTGGAAGATGGAAGGATTCGCACACTGGTGGCAACAAAGAAGGGTGGTAAGTTTCAGAACAGCCCTGCCTTCCTGAGGTCACTAAGCAAAGAGCTCTGCTGGCGTCTCCCCATGTAAACCTCCGTGGAAAGACGACAACCGAACAAAATTCCCTCCGCAGTGGGTGGGACTACCTAAGCCCCTGAGATTTTCACATAAACCAGGGGTAAATGGGTCTCCTCAAGTTTGTCTTGAGCCCAGTGAGATAGAAACTGGGAATCAAAGTTAAGCGGTAGAAAGTAAAGACCATAGAGAGATGTCTGTGGCTGATGGCTGATGGCTCCCCAAATGTTTGTTAAATGCATCTTCCAGAATGAATGCATGCAGGCAGGCCTGCCCTGGTTGATTTTATGTTGCTGTAAAAATTCAATGAAATAACATGTCTAACATCATTTTGCACACTCAGAAGCCCTTCACAAATGTGAGAGAGGAGCATTTTCATTCCCTCCTTGATTTTTACCTTCCACTGTTAGCAACAAAAAATTGATTATCTATTAAGTGCTGAGTGAGAAGGTTAGCCTTAATAATTCCACTTGGCTTGCATACAGAAAGCTCTATTCCTGTCCTACCTTAAATAATCAGAGGCAGATATTTCTGCTGCTGGCTCACTTCTTCTGTCCATTCTAGCCCAAGTTGCCAAATCCTTCCTTCAATATATTGGATGTGAGATCCTTCAGGGTCAGGTCTGATCAGGAAACTGTCAAGCTGAAGGAAAGGAAAGTGGCTGTGTCTTTCTCCAGAGCTCCTGATGACTGTGCTATCCTGTGTTAGCAAATAATCCTTACATGTTATTTGAATTCTATCTTTTCATGCCATTTTCATTCAGGCTCATGCAAAGCTACTGCTGAGAGCTGAGGTCATGTAAAACCTCAGCGTGCTCAACCCTGTAAAGTTGAGCCCAGTCTGCACTAATTCAGGAAACTATTAATAAGCCCTAATTGCTCTGTTAGTGACCTCTTCTTATGAAAAGGCTCCCCTGAGGGTCCAAGGGAACCCCCGAGTGGTTGACACAGGAAAGGCACAAGAAGAGCCAGGCTTCAGGCTCGGGCCCGCCCACGGGGAGCAGCACCTCAAAATGTCATGACCCTGACCTTTGTATGTGACCCTGAGACATGAGGTCCACGGTGTAGAATGGCCTACAACTTGGAATTTGAGGTCACCAAAGAGGATGGCATACAAGGGGACACATAAGGAAACATGGATAATATCGCTTTGGAAGGTAACTTCCAGAACAGAAAACTATGTTAATCACTTTCCCAAAAGTTGGCTCATTCATTATGCAATCAAACAAACATGTATTGAGCATCTATTTTGTGCCAGGAACTATATTGGAATTTGAGACAAAAATAAATAAAAGACAGTCTGTGTCCTTATAAAGAGCTTAAAATATTGCGTTGGAGACAGACAGTCTTGTCAAGGATGAGGTGTTCAAGATGGGAAGCAGAGAACCGATGAAGGGATAATGACAGGCTAACCTAGAAGACCACAGATAGATAAAGAAAAGGGGGCAGGCTTTTTATTATTATTTAAGAAAGAAGAATCACCAGTGCTCGATAATTTACTAGATATGTTAGCCGCTCAGTCGTGTCTGATTCTTTGCACCCCATGGACTGTAGCCCACCAGGCTCCTCTGTCCACTGGGATTTCCCAGGCAAGAATATTCAAGTGGGCTGCCAGTCCTTTCTCCAGGGCATCTTCCCAACCCGGGACTGAACCCAGGTCTCCTGCACTGGAAGCAGATTCTTTACTGTCTGAGCCACCAGGGAAGTTCCCTGGTTATTACATATGGAGGATGATTAACTTCAAAAAAGCAGTGAAGTTTGTCTCTCAGATTTCTAGCTTGGAGTAAAACCAAGAGATAATATAAATTTCAGGTATCTATTTCCAGTGGTCATGTATGGATGTGAGAGTTGGACTGTGAAGAAGGCTGAGCACCGAAGAATTGATGCTTTTGAACTGTGGTGTTGGAGAAGACTCTTGAGAGTCCCTTGGACTGCAAGGAGATCCAACCAGTCCATTCTGAAGGAGATCAGCCCTTGTATTTCTTTGGAAGGAATGATGCTAAAGCTGAAGCTCCAGTACTTTGGCCACCTCATGCGAAGAACTGACTCATTGGAAAAGACTCTGATGCCGGGAGGGATTGGGGGCAGAAGGAGAAGGGGACGACAGAGGATGAGATGGCTGGATGGCATCGCCGAGTCGTTGGATGTGAGTTTGAGTGAAATCCGGGAGTTGGTGATAGACAGGGAGGCCTGGCGTGCTGTGATTCATGGGGTCGCAAAGGGTCGGACACAACTGAGTGACTGAACTGAACTGAGCTGATTCATCCATTTAAACATTTATTAAATATTTCTTAGATGCTCTTAAATACTTCTTTATCATCTTTTATTTAATTGAATCTATGTAACAGAAGAGAATTTTTTCTGAGATTTAGATATTAAAAAGGAGCTTAAGATATAATGTAACCCAACTATTTCAAATAAAGAATGGACAAACGGGTTCATATAACAAAAATGAACACCTACCATTTGCCAAGCGGCATGTTAAAGGCTACTGCTTTGCAGCTAACACTCAGGATAACCCTCCAGGGTGACTAGTAGAATCCCTTTACCAAAGAAGAAACTGAGGCTAAGAGGGATTAAGAATCTCATTCACAGACTCACAGCTATGAAGTGGCAAAGACCACATCAACCCAAGCCAGACGCCAGATCCCAAGTTGTTCCCACCAAGTCCTGATCCCTCCAAAGAGGACAGGTCTGCTTCCAAAGGTTACAACAGCAGCATTGAGCCAGCACTCTTTTTCAGTTCTCTGGTTTAGCCCATTGGTCCTCAAGACAGTATCGTAGCAACCCATGTCATATTTTATTTCTGACATGTTAATGTCAGAGACAGGGGACCCACGGAGAACACTTCTCTCCATAATTTTGGATTCATGTGCATCATATCCTGGCTCACAAAGACCAACTCTGTGAACTTCTTCCCAGCTCTGCGTGCTCATGTTGTTGGTACTGTTAAGTAAGTTACATCCAACTCTGCAACCCCTTGGACTGCATCATGCCAGGCTCCCCTGTCCTGCACTATCTCTCAGAATTTGCTCAGGTTCATGTCCACTGAGGTGGTGATACTATCTAACCATCTCATCTTCGGCTGCCCCATTCTCCTTTTGCCTTCAGTCTTTCCCTGAATCAAGGTATTTTCCAATGAGTTGATTCTTCACATCAGGTGGCAAAAGTATTGAAGCTTCAGGTTCAGCATCAGTCCTTCCAATGAATATACAGGGTTGATTTCCTGTAGGATTGA
This sequence comes from Redunca redunca, assembly GCA_006410935.1. Classification (NCBI taxonomy): domain Eukaryota; kingdom Metazoa; phylum Chordata; class Mammalia; order Artiodactyla; family Bovidae; genus Redunca; species Redunca redunca. The sequence goes on from SJYQ01010605.1 coordinate 1,422,611, forward strand.
CTGGTTGGATCTCCTTGCAGTCCAAGGGACTCTCAAGAGTCTTCTCCAACACCACACTTCAAAAGCATCAGCTCTTCAGCACTCAGCCTTAATGGTCCAAATCCCAAATCTATACATGACTACTGGGAAAGCCACAGCTTTGACTACACGGACCTTTGTTGGCAAAGTGATGTCTCTGCTTTTTAATATGCTGTCTAGGTTGGTCATAGCTTTTATTCCAAGAAGCAAGTGTCCTTTAATTTCATGGATGCAGTCACCATCCACAGGGATTTTGGAGCCCAAGAAAATAAAATCTGTCACGGCTTCCACTTTTTCTCTTTGCCATGAAGTAATGGGACTGGATGCCGCGATCTTAGTGTTTTTAATGTTGAGTTTTAAGCCAGTTTTTTCACTCTCTTCTTTCACTCTCTTCTTTCAGGCTCTTTAATTCCTCTTCACTTTCTACCATTAGAGTGTTATCATCTGGTTATCTGAGGTTGTTGATACTTCTCATGGCAATCTTATATCTAGCTTGGCATTTCACAGGATGTATCCTGCATATAAGTTAAATAAACAGATGACAATATACAACTTTGTTGTACTCCTTTCCCAATTTTGAGGAACCAGAGATGTCACACTGGTAGCTTGAAATTTGCCATGGTGAGTATTTCTGACACAAAAATGGAGATAAGTTTTGGCAAAGCCAGTTGTGAAACATTTACAAGCAGACCTCTGTGCATAAACAGTTACAGATATGCATTTGATCCATGAGTCTATCTGAGGCTTTAGAATCACTTCCTTCTACTGAATGAATTCACATTTGGCCAGTATAAGATACTTTTATCATCTTTGATGTAGCCTGTTGAATTAGCAGAAAGCAATATTATCATTCGATGCTTTGTACAGAGTGAAATTAAGTTCACTGACATTCAGTATAAAAATATATTAACTTATTCCAGGGTTACTTTTTCGGTCCTGATTTCTCTTTATAATCACCTTGGCAAATTTTATGGTTCTAAATCATAGCATGTTAGGGAGCTTCTTTCTTTAAGTGGATTTATGAGGTTTAGGGAGAAGAATCTTCAGTGATTTATTGGCAGAGAGATTCTAGGATCTCCCCCTTAACAGTGACTAAATCATCAGCCTTTAGAACTGCACACACTATGATCGTGACATATGACAATTATATATGATCGTGTAGCTGGAGTGATTTCTCCACAGCCAGGACTGAATGACCAGAAGCATTTTTGAACAACATAACTCTAAGGCAGTGCAAATGTTTTACCTGAAAGCACATAGCTCATTGCTGGTGGCTGCACCAGTAACAGGGAAATTGTGTTTCGAAGCAACTAATGCTCCCTTCAAAAGAATCTTCCCATGCCTCAAGATGAAGAACTGAACTATAATTTTCCCTTTCACTGGGAAAAAAATGTACATTTTGATGAACTGTGCATACACACACTAGCTCAGAATGGTGGATTCGAGGAAAGCATGAATATTAATTTGCAATATTTCGAGAGGGACATGTTTGTGGCAATTGGATGATTACTTACTGGTAATTGTGTCATAATAATGTTAGTAGTTTATATACAATCTCAAAAACAAATAACCCGTGGAGCTTAGCTCTGTAATATCATCAGCAGCCCTTCAAAAGCAAATCTTTCTTTGAAGACAAATGTCTCCAAGAAAATAAAGTGGGAACTTCCAAAGAGTTCTGAATCTCGCATGTTCTGACTCTCCTTGAATCAGCACGTAACCAGAGAAGGCTGGTCCCCACTGGCCACTGCCATAGACACACACAATCTGACCAAAACCTCAAGCTCTGGATGCCAAAAAGTGCTGTTTGTTTCCCGAATCGTTCCGGGGAAAAGAGGGAAGTCAGAAATGGAAAAATGCTGTGGTTTGGGGGCCGCTTTGAAAAACCTGTAGGATATTTTAAATGGGGAATTTCAAAGCTGCACTTTCCAACCTCTGTAAGTCATTCGTGGGTACAAGTAATTTTTTTTAAGCCCAAGAAAGTAGGAGTACAGCTGTTAAAACAATAAATATTCATTTCCAGAAAACGGCATATTGACTGTGTTATAGTTCCCTGGAAAGGAGCCCGCAGCCTGCCACCTTGCATTTGGAAGGACGGGTGTCGTGAGTCACAGATGCAGCAGGCGTGAACGCTTGGGGGAGGCTGGGTTTTCACCATGCGCTGCCAGTTTCCCGCACCGCGCTTTAAAGAAGGCATTCACAACACCTTGTGAGCGACCACTCACAGGCTGCCTTCCAATCCTGTCCATTCCCCTTGGATGTGAGTTCTGCAAACAAGCGTATGTTGTACATTAGCACACATGATGCTGAGGGCTCAAGCTACCAGCGTTTGGTTCTCTTTGATCCTGGAATTCCAATCTGTTGCGCTTTTTTTTTTTTTCTCCTTTTTTCTGCTGTTTTCTCCTTTGCTTTTAAGCACATAGTAGGCACCCAGATTTACTACTGATGCCAAAAAATCTCTGCATAGAGATGCCTGATTGAATCTCAAACATGGAGCTTGGGGTGAAATAGAAAAGAATAACTTTACTGCTTTGCCAGGCGAGGGAGGACACAGTGGGTTCATGTCCCTCAAAACTATGTGTCCCAAGCCAGGGGGACTTGGAGAGGAGTTTTATAGCAGTGGTTCAAGGGAAGATTGGGGCATGTGGGGGCCACCTGGCCTCGGGTGGTCTCCTGATGGGCTGCTGGGGGTCTCAAGGTTACCTTCTCTCTGGGATGGAGAACACTTCATCAGGTAGTTAACGTCTTCCATTCACTGGGGTTTATTTGTGCAGAAGAGCCCAAAGATGTTACTATGTGTGTCTCTGGAAGGACTGATGCTGAAGCTGAAACTCCAAACCTTTGGCCACCTGATGCGAAGAGCTGACTCATTGGAAAAGACCCTGATGCTGGGAAAGATTGAGGGCAGGAGGAGAGGGGAGGACAGAGGATGAGATGGCGGGATGGCGTCACCGACTCCATGAACTTGAGTTTGAGTGAACTCCAGGAGTTGGTGATGGACAGGAGGCCTGGCGCGCCGCAGCAAACGGGGCCGCAGAGTCGGACCGACTCAGCAGCTGAACTGAGCTGCCTGAGGAGCCAGGACCCGCCCGAGGCCGCGCTGCGGTTTCTCGGCTGCTCCTCCCTTGTCTCTGCAGCCCCTCCTTTTCCCGACCAGCAGCTGTTCCAATTTGCCCTTGGGAACTCAGGGAAGGTCATGGAAGCTGCCATCTGTTCCCTACAAACCTTAAATGATGGACACGAAAAAGTTTTCCGTGCCCATGATGCCCACAGCATCCTGCTTGGTTTCAAGAGGGTGCTGAGGCGGTGGCGTGTTTGAGAAGAGGCTAGGAGGTCGGTGTGAGAGCTGGGGATGAGTGAGCTAGCGCCAGAGAGGCAAAGCAGTAAAGCTGCGTGGGGGCCCTGGGGCAGGCGGCTCATGAGGGGAGCACAGGCCGGAACTGTCCATCCATGCTGAAGATGGTATGTTTTTTTTCTGGGATGGGATAGCATGAGAGGGTACAAATCCACTCTGCTTTATTGAGAACAGACTTGAGGGAAAGACAACAAGGCAGAAAATGGAGAAGAGTCAAGAAGTCGTTCCGCCAGCCCAGGACCTGGGGACCAGGGCGGGGGAGGTGATGAGAGGTGGCTGGACTTGGGATGTGCTCTGTGAGTAAAGCCACTGGGGCTGGATGTAGGGGCATGAAAGGAGGAGGAGAAAACAGGACGCAAGAAAAGCTCGGAGAGAAGTGAGAAAACCTGGTCATTTTCCGAGGTGGGGAACCGTAGCAAGAGGACCTGGGGTTAGCGTTTCAGACAGCATAGGTTTGAGGCACCCTTCAGACACTCGGGTAGGAAAATGGAGAAAATGCATCCATGGAGTTGCTCTGAGAGTTAGCTGAAGACAGCAGCTGACAGACAGAAATCAAAAGGAAGACTAATAATAGCTAACACTGAATGAGGCCCTTTGTGTCAAGAACTGTTCACTTGCTGTCGCATTTAATCCTCCCAACAATCCAACCAGGGCTATTATTGATGTTATTGATAAGGAAACTGAGGTTAAATGCCCAGAGCTAGGAGGGTCCATGCCCTTGACCCCAGACTCTCCTGCACCATCCCCCCGACCCCACTTTAAGGGGAGCTATGCCAAGATCGTAGCAGTAAGAGGTCAAACAGTAACCCATGCTCTCTGTTGACTGATTCTCCACAGGTGGCCTTTCGACTTGGGCTTCTTTTGCCCCCTGGGGGCATCCATGTTTTCAGGGACCAGGGAGTCCCGTGCAGTTTCTGCCCATCTGCAATCACCAGGCTGGAGCTCACCCACTTTCTCTAGTTTGTTGTCGCAGCAAAACCGACGTATTAAAGACGTGGAGGAGGAAGGGACTGCACCCTGAAAGAGTGTGAGAGAGTGACGACCCGGCCAGGGTGAAGGCTCGAAGCCCCAGGTCCCTGAGAGCCAGGCAGGCGTTCCCCGCCGGAGCATGTTTTTAAGCCCCTGCTTGTGCTCAGTCGCTCAGTCGTGTCCGACTCTTCATGACCCCATGGTCTGTAGCCCACCAGGCCCCTCTGTCCATGGGACTTCCCGGGGAAGAACACTGGAGTGGGTTGCCATGCCCTCCTCCGGGGGATCTTCCCGCCCCAGAGACAGAACCTGCCCCTCCTACGTCTTCTGCCTTGGCAGGCAGACTCTTTACCACTGAGCCACCTGGCTCCATCTGGATTGAAATTGCCAGACAAGCCCAGGACTCCACACAGAGGGCTGCTCCCCAGCCCCACCCCCTACCTGCTTGTCAACAACAGAAGAGGGCCCAGTAGAGGCAATTTGTCCTTTTCAGGTAAGAGTTCCTGCCCTTCCTTCACTGTTTTGCACACCATGCATTCATCCTCACACACATCACACTCGCAGGCATCAGGGTAGAGGAGGGGTGAGGTATCCAGGGCTGAGATGCCCCTTTGGTAAACCGTCGCTGATTCTGAGAGGCTGCCACGGAACACCCAACACCCCCGCTCCCTGAGGCACTGTGCCGTACACAGGCGCTTGACCCTGGCCACGCAGCAGGACTTCCTGGGCCTGTTCATTTTCAGCTGGAAGGGTCCTTACTGCAAAGACCGTAAAACCTGAAGACAGAGATGTGTCGTGGGTTATGCGTGGGCTGGAAAAGAATTTCCAGACATGAGGCAGAAATAAGAGGAGAATGAAGTTTATTCGAGTGGGAGACACCGTTAGACTAGGGGGAGCGGAACCCTTTCACAGGCTAGCAGCCAAATTTTATAGCCTCAAGGCAGGGAGAACACCTGCTGGGGCGGAGGCAGCAGGTGGTTGGTCAGGATGCTGGAGAGTGGGTTTGGGGCGGCTATTTTACCTAATATGGGTCAGGGACCCGGCCAGTTTAGATCCGGAGGCTCATGGCAACCTCTGCCAGGGGGCTTGATCAGTTCCAGAGATTTTTGTCCCGTGACCTTGGTACACAGCTCCCCAAGAAGGAGAGGAATGAGTGGCCTCTTCCCCACAAGGTCAGCAAGCTTCTGAGCCTCGTTACTCAGGTCCCCACAGGATCTTGTCTAAAAGGCCACCCTGGCCCCAGGTATTTCACGTTCCCACCTCTTCCATCCAAGGGTCTCCACTGGGTGGAGCTCTCTAGAGAAAGGTGCCACTGCTCACTGACAAGGAGGGCAGCAGCCAAAGCTGGGGCCGTTCTTGGAAGCGGCCTGATGAGAGGGGTGAACACCATGCAGGAGCCCTTAGCTACTTCCTCGGGGCGTCCCTGGAGGCTCAGATGGTAAAGAATCTGCCTGCGGAGCAGGAGACCCAAGTTCAATCCCTGGGTCAGGAAGATCCCCCAGAGGAGGAAATGGCCACCCACTCCAGTGTTCTTGCCAGGAGAATCCCGTGGACAGAGGAGCCTGGTGGGCTATGTGGTCCATGGGTTGCAGATATGACTGAGTGACTCACAGTTTCACTTTCAGAGCTAGTACTGGGGTAGCTGAGGCTTCTCAAGCTCACCTGGGCAACAGCCTGTGAGACCCCAGGTACCATGTCCTGCGCCCCTAGGAATGTCTTTGTAAGCTTGCCCCCAGATGGCTTGCGCTCTGCACCAAGCCCCAGTCTCTAACTTTCACAGAGCGTAGCATGCCCAAATGGTTGAATCTGGCATCAGACTCAGCCCCACGGGGTAACCCTGGGCCCGAGTTCTTTGCCCTCAGCCCTTCAGCTCAAAGAGAGCTCACAATGAGAGCCAGAAATGACATTTGAGCTTAAGCTTTTCCCAGGGAAATAAATCACGGTGGAAAGATTTACTTGGAAAACCGATTTGGTGTTTTTCTGTTTTTTCACCTGAATATCCCTTCAGAGGAGAGAAGTTCACACCACAAAAGCTTTTGCATTTAGAGAGCTTCACGCTGGAGGCCAGATCGGAAGAGCAGGACTTTACAGCTAAGGATTAAGCCAGCAGGAGCTGAAATAAGAACCTGGCCCTGGGGAGGATCTTCCCTGCGAAGGTCCTTAATATAACAGGCTCTGATACCACGCAGGCTGGGACTTCTAGGAGGTGGCTCCAGGTCTCCTGGGGTGGGGGCTAGGGGTATGAGCTTCTCACAGTATTAATGTTTTTTTAACGTGAGAAACGCCTCTGCTGTCTTTGAGCGTGAAATGCTTGAGAACACTTCTTTAAGGGTACTTCTTCCTGGATATGACACTTTTTTCTAGTTTATTTGGATGGTGATTCCAGGAAACAAATTAGGGAGAGAGTGAGGAGGTGAGCTGGAGGGAGGAAGGAAGGAGGTGGGAAGGAAGGAAGGAAAGAAGGGAGGTGATAAAAGGGCGCCATCAAGCTGGGTCTCCGCCGGAGCAGTGGAAGCACCGGGGCTGGCATGGAGCCCGTGCCCCAGAGTCACCCCCATTGAAGAGCTACGAGCGGAACATGAACACTCGCTGCCCATCATCGGTCCAAAGCTGCTCCTGAGGCAGCAAACCACCACCCTTGCAGCTTGCCCTGCCCTCTGGCTCAGCAATACCAGGGGTCAGAGGACAGCCCTCAGCCAGAGGGTGGATCCACCTGCCTTCCACACCTTCAGCCCAAGGCAAGGAGCTGTAAAGGAATCAGAGGGGCCCAGGAGGGATGAACAAACAGAGACGTGCATGTCTGTCTGTTTCTTTCCTTCTTTCTGATACACATTGTTCTGCAACTTGGGAATTGTTTCAGACTCGGCATATACAGACCTTCCTTCTTTTCAACCGCTGTATAGTAGTCCACAGGATGGTTAAACCACAGTTTCCTTAGCAGTTACATATGAGTGGCCATTCCGTTTCATTTTAGTCTTTATAACGAACAGCATCACATGCCTCATTCTTTGCCTGTGTGTATGCGTGCAGGCTAAGTGGCTCAGTCCAGTCTGATTCATTGCGACCCTATGGGCTGCAGCCCGTGAGGCTCTTCTGTCCGTGGAATTCTCCAGGCAAGAACACTGGAGAGGGTTGCCATGCCCTCCTCCCGGAGATCTTCCAGGCCCAGGGATAGAACCCACGCCTCCTGCAGCTCCTGTAGAGTAAACCTGGCGACAAATGGCTACATACACAGCTACTTCTATGGATATAAAGAGGACAGAGGTCCCACCAAGATTGTAAGGGCATCCCACTTCATGCTTCTCTACCACCCCTGTGCACTATAAACTTGGGGTCCCTGCCTTCTGATCCTCTGACTTCCTACAAGCCCCCAGAATGGTGTACATTAGCCCACCAGGCAGGTGTGATTCCGAGCCAGCTGCCAAAAGCCAGATTAAAGAAGAAACCAGACAAAGGAGTGTGTGAAGGGTGGTCAAGATAAAGGAAGGACACACACACAGTTACACACATACACTTATACACACACAAACACACACAGAGACAGCACAACCTTTCCTAGACATTAGGTGGCTACCTGAGCAAAAGCCTCCTTTTGGACATTTTAAAAACCACGATTTGATTGGCCCTGCAGTGATAGCTGCAAACGGAGTGATCCTTCTTCCCTCCTCGGAGCCTCGTAGTAAAAGGCCCCCTAGCCGTGGCCTCCTCTCAACTCATGTTGATTCCCCAAGGCAAGCTGTATCTTGGGCTTTTTTATAGAACGCCTCCTTTCCCAAGGACTTATCTATTATAAACCCAGGAAAAGGGATATGCTTTTTGGAAAAATAAAGAATATTTTTTCTGTCTTCTGGCACAGGTAAACTACCTCGTCAATTCCCCATGACTTATTAGAAATAAACGTCAGCTGTGATCTTGGAAGTCCTAAGAACAGGTGTGAGAATGTGCCCACTGGTGATCCATCCTGCCCAGCCCTGGCTGACAAGGATGAATCTTCTGCTTTTATGAATCACCTTAACAAACTCATCGAGGAGATTTGCAGCAGTGCTGGTCCATTTGTAAGGCTGTGGTGCTATAAAAGTTGCATTCCAACTTTGAAGTATTTATCCTCTCTCTTCCTGTTTGTTCTGAAAATGTTAGAGGCAGACTTGGATGTGAGATCGGTGTCCTCTCTCCTGCATGGCAGAAATCTGTCCAAACACCACCAAGAACACAACGGATGTGCAACAACGTGAAGACGTGCGCTTCCTCTCTGAAGCTGCAATAGAATTCCCCTAAAGATGGGGAAATACACTGCGCGTATTTTCTGTGTGTGAAAGCGCACTGCACTTGTTGAGGCTGCCAAGTCTGGGGTCTGGATTATGTGAAGATGTCGCCAGGGACCCAGGGAAGAAGCCAGGAACCACCTCCCCTGCCCACTCCCTCAAAACCTTCAGGAGAAGTCTGAAATCACAGGGGACTTTGTTTCATGCATTCATGTCATAGCTCTCTTTTGAGTGCCTACTATGTGTTTCAGGCATGGACATAATGGTGGGAGATGGGGTCCCACTCAAGTCTGAGACCCTCATTGAGGACTGGGACAACAGAGATGCTCAAATCTTGGACACAACAGTCACTGGCTTCTTGGTTGTGGCAGCTGACATGGCACCTTTAGGCTTCCATTTCTTAACTGCTATAATGATATTAATAAAATCTCCCTCCCCTGGGCTGCTAAGAGGTTAGCTGTGCTGATGTAGGCCATCCATCTGGCACACAATAAGCCAAATCCCTCTCCAGGCCTCATCACATGAGCCGAGAGGAGCTATTTGAGGGTTCTGATCAGGTGGCACTCCTGCTAGCCAGATAACCAGGTAGCATTGTCAAGAAGGGATCAGCACCCGAAAGCTATCCACATCTACCATGGGATAAACTCCTCTCAACCTGAAAATGCCTTGCATATTGATAAATAAAAGATAGAAGCAGGCAATGATGCTGCTGCTCATTCAGTCCTGTCTGACTCTTGGCAACCCCATGGACTGTAGCCCACCAGGCTCCTTTGTCTAACTGATTCTTCCTGCAAGAATACTGGATGAGGAGCCATTTCCTTCTCTAGGAGATCTTCCCAACCCAGGGGTCAAATCTGAGTCTCTTGCATCTTTACCACGAGTGCCATTTGAGAAGCCCCAAAGCAGGCAAACCTGCAGTCCAATATCGTCTTTATGCTGTGTGTCCTTGGGCAGTTATTTAGCCTCTTTGAGCCTCAGTGTCTTCAGATTCTCACTGTTAATGGCTATAATTACAGAACACAAATGCCAGGCTGCATGAATCACAAGCTGGAGTCAAGATTGCCAGAAGAAATATCAACAACCTCAAATATGCAGATGATACCATTCTAATGGCAGAAAACAACGAGGAACTAAAGAGCCTTTTGATGAAAGTGAAAGAGGAGAGTGAATGTGTTGGCTTAAAGCTCTACCTTCAGAAAATGAATAGCATGACATCCAGTCCCAGCACTCCAATTCTCCTGGTCTCCAACATCACTGCGGACGGTGAATGCAGCCATGAAATCTAAAAACACTTGCTCCTTGGAAGAAAGGCTATGACAAATCTAGATAGCATCTTAAAAAACAGAGACATCACTTTATCAACAAAGGTCTGTCTAGTCAAAGCTATGGCTTTTCTAGTAGTCATGTATGGATGTGAGAGTTGAACCATAAAGAAGACTGAGTGCTGAAGAACTGATGCTTTTAAATTGTACTGCTAGAGTAGACTCTTGAGAGTCCCTTGGACTGCAAGGAGATCAAACAAGTCCATCCTAAAGGAAATCAGTCCTAAATATTCATTGGAAGAACTGATACTGAAGCTGAAGCTCCAATACTTTGGCCACCTGATGTGAAGGACAGGGAAGTTAGTTTGGCGCATTGCCATCCATGGGGTCACCAAGAGTCAAACACAACTTAGAAACTAAACAGCAACAACAGAGCACATTCCATAGGTTTGTGGCAAAGATTAAATTAAATGGGGAATTACACACACACACACACAAAATAGAATGCTTGCTGTACCACAAGAACTCAGTTAGCCATCACTGTGGTTGTGCCATAAGGAAGTCCCTTTTCCAGTCACATATCTGACTCCAAGCCACACATTAAAGTACAGATGCATCAGCCTCCTTGATGGGAAGCTGAGAAGAAGGGAAGAACTTGGGGCTTAGTCAGAAAAAGTGAGCTGACGTCCTGACGCTGTTGCTGCCTAATTCTGACACCTTGGACATCAAAGTTCTCCTCTCCTGAGTTATCTTCCATACAGACCACTGGTCACAGGGTTCTGCAAGATGAAGACGTTCGTAAGGGACACATTGTGGTTGAGACCTAAGGTGGTGTAACTGGTTACACAAGGCAGACCGTGGACTTGAAGTCAGACAGACTCGAGTTAGCGTTCGTGCTTTGCTACTCAGTGGCTATGTGACTCTGGACTGGTTACATAACCTCTCTGGGGAACTTCTGTTTCTCTCCATATCTAGGAAATGCACATAATCAAAGCTACCCTGCTGATCTCAAGGGGCTGCTAAGTCCCAAACCTGAAAAATGACTACCAAAGATCTTTGTCATTTAAAAGGCCATCCAGCTGTAATTTAAGATGATGATTCATCACAATGAAGGTTTTTCTTTGGGCACCTGCTCAGCCCAACCAGGTAGAGCAGAAAGCTGATGCCAGTGCACCAGAGGAAGCAGGGGAAATATCAGGAGAAGAGACGTGATTTTTCACCCTGAGGGCTGAGCAGAACCCAGGACCTACTAGGTCAAGGGCAAGAGGGATGAGTAGGGGCTTCCCTGTCTGTGGAAGGAAAAGACTCCAGGTTGCCACTGCAGTCTGGGATCCCGGGGGGCACCCAAGGAAGGACCCAAGGTGCTGTGCCCCCACGGCCTCCTCCAAAGGCTCAGATGCTAGCATCCCAAACTACTTACCACGGAGGGGAATCCAGCTCTGCAACCAGAAGGCCGTTAAAGCATGTAGCCCTGTTGTTCAGTCTCTAAGTTGTGTCCAAATCTGCGACCCTGTGGACTGCAGCACGCCAGGCTTCCCTGTCCTTCACTGTCTCCTGGAGTTTGCTCAAACTCTTGTCTGTTGAGTTGGTGATGCCATCGAACCGTCTCATTCTCTGTTACCCTCTTCTCTGCCCTGAATCTTTCCCAGCATCAGGGTCTTTTCCAATGAGTCGACTCTGCATCAGAGACCAAAGTATGGAGCGACCTACATCCAGGACTGTTTCATCAAGCCTTACACATCTTCCCCTCCTAAGTGGACTCCCTCTCTTCCATGAATAATGCTGTCCTTAAGTTTTGCTTCCAATGCCATGTCTGGTCTAATGCACAAACACTAATTATGCTGTATTCCCAAATGTTTCTGTGAAGACAGTCAGCACCGTCCCTGTTGAGAACACGGAGGAGTAAAAAGGGGAAATCTCTGAAATCATCTGTGTTGGCTTTTTTATTGTTGTTCAGTCGCTAAGTCATGTCCAACTCTTTGCAACCCCGTGGACTGTAGCCCATCAGGCGCCTCTGCCCATGGGCTTTCCCAGGCCAAAACACTGGAGAGGTTTTCATTTCCTTCTCCAGGGAAACAAATGCTTAATTCACGTTAATTGCTGCGCTTTCTTTATCTCCTGATGTCATCCAGTGCCAACCTGACCCCACCGGGAGAAAAGTCTGCGCAAAATAAAAGAATGTCAGAAAGCAGAGCTATTCGCTCTTCACATGCTTTTCTCCCTTCCTCTCTCCTGTAATGCTTACAAAACAAAGAAGGTGATGGTCAGGCTAAAGGTCCATCCCATCGGGCTGGCTGCCCTGCTATTTGTAGCTGCAGGATGCTCCAAACCATGCAAGAAGTCCCACTTTCAGGACTATTTTCAGTGCCAACGAGAAAGCAAAGGGCTTAAAGGCTAACTCTTGCTATCAAAATGATGGTTATTATTTGCCTCTGTTTGCTATAGCCATTATTTTTTTAATCCTAGGAAAAAAGCCTGCTACAGGGATATTTGATGTCTCCCCACTGTGATCCTCCTTCCTGATGTCCATTCTCCCTTCCTGCTCTGGGAGGGGCACCTGCCCCTTCGCTGAACCGCACGAATCAATCAGCTGTGAGAAGAGGAAACGAAATGTTACCTCCCCTACAACCTCCAATTCCAGGGACAATAGAGGGTCACCCCCTCCCCAGCATAGGTGGCTGAGCGTAGCAGAGACCCCAGCTCCTGGACGATGCTGCCCGCCTGGGTCCCAGGTCAGCTCTGACTCCCCGCCTCCTGTCTCACTGTTCCACAGCATCCTTGGGGAGCAGAGCAAACCCTTCATTAAAATAAACCTGGTCCCACAGACTCTGTGCTGATTCAAAATGCAGATCTAGGATCTGGAGAGCTCTTGTTAGATTAGTAAATCCCTTCACAACTCAACATTCAGAAAACGAAGATCATGGCACCTGGTCCCATCACTTCATGGCAAATAGAGGGGGAAACAGTGGAAACAGTGACAGACTTTATTTGGGGGGGATCCAAAATCACTGCAGATGGTGACTGCAGCCATGAAATTACAAGACGCTTACTCCTTGGAAGGAGAGTTATGACCAACCTAGACAGCATATTCAAAAGCAGAGACATTACTTTGCCAACAAAGGTCCATCTAGTCAAGGCTGTGGTTTATCCAGTGGTCATGTATGGATGTGAGAGTTGGACCATAAGGAAAGCTGAGCGCCAAAGAATTGATGCTTTTGTGCCGGGGTCCAGCCCCGGTGGATCCAGGGTGATTCGAAGGGGAGACAGATAGGTGAGGAAAACTTATGTATTTAGAGATATAAGATTAGATTAGGAAGAAATAGTATAGTAGGAAATTTAGGTGGAGAAAAAGAGGCTGAATAACTTTGTTTACGGGGAAAACCTCGAGACAAGAGGTTTGCACCATCTACGTTAGGCCACGGGCTTCCGTTTGAATATCCGTTTGAATATCGGAGAGTGCCCCGCCTTGGGCTCCCTCTCTCACAGATCTTAGAAGCTGGAGCAAGTAAGTAGACATGGCAGGCTTCCACGCCCCAGATGGGAATTCAGCCAAAAAGGGGAGAAAAGAACGACATGGGGAAGCCCAGCATCAGTGCAAGACTCCAAAAACTTTATTTTCAAAATCAGTTTATATACCCCAAGTTGTACATAAAGAAATAGTGGAATATGCAGAGTTATGCAGGGGCAGCAACCCTGACCCTCATTGAGAGAAACAAGGCTTTCTCTTTGCATACACTCCCGTATACAAAAGGTCTCAGGTGGTTTATATTATCTTCTGGCCAAGAGGTCTGTTAACATTTTTATGGCTCTTTTCCTGGATAATTGTCTATCAACCAGAAAACTCCTTTTCCCTGGAAGTGTTTTTTCCTTACTCTGCATCACCCTCAAGGTACTAAATAAAGTTACATTCCTGTAAAACAAAGGTGCAGTGGGTTATAACAAAGAAAGTACTTAACTCAAAGATCTAATGTTGCTAATACCAGGTCTACTACCTGTTTTTCTATATACCAACTATATCTATAAATAAAAGATATGAAAATTTGGCAGCAAGTATTGGCTCAACAAATGAAACCTTTAATCAGTCCTATTCTAATGATTTTGACTCCTCAGAAGCCCCTACATTCCTAGGATGTTTTAAGCTTCCTGTACCTCCTGCAGTCAGGAGGCCTCAAACAATCACATGCGCAGCTGTATGAGTCCTGCAGGCATGCTAGAAAGCCATCAGAGGGGCTTTTGGATTGAAACACTCGTATTATGCCCAGGAGATTTATTATCTAAAAGCTCTAACTTTTTCCAGAAAAAGGTGGTGGGGGGACAGCCCCATGTTAATGACAGAAGAGTAGGTGGAAAGCATAACACAGTAAAGCAGGCAGATTCTGGTCTTGGGGGGTGGATGCTCAGGAAATTCCAGGGGGAACCCCTGAAGCCATCACATCCTTGCATTTTGTCAGGCTTCCTTCTGCATGACCTTGTCACGGGTGGGATTCCTCACGCTGGCTCCCGGCACTTTTGAACTGTGTTGTTGGAGAAGACTCTTGAGAGTCCCTTGGACTGCAAGGAGATCCAACCAGTCCATTCTGAAGGAGATCAGCCCTGGGATTTATTTGGAAGGAATGATGCTGAAGCTGAAACTCCAGTACTTTGGCCACCTGATGTGAAGAATTGACTGATTAGAAAAGACCCTGATGTTGGGAAAGATTGAAGGCAGGAGGAGAAGGGGACGACAGAGGATGAGATGGTTGGATGGCATCACCAACTCAATGGGCATGAATTTGGGTAGATTTGGGGAGTTGGTGATGAACAGGGAGGCCTGGTGTGCTGCAGTCCATGGGGTCACAAAGAGTCGGACATGAATGAGCGACTGAACAGAACTGGACTCACAGCTGACACTCGTTTCCAAACAAGGATCAGCCCCTGGAGACTGAATGGCTGCCTCCCCTTTTCCCACGAATCTCTTGGAGATCTGGTCAGAGATGCTTTTCCCTCTCCCAAACCTGATGGCTCAGAAGCAAAGGTTGGCCTTCTCTGGAGGTCCAGTGGTTAAGAATCCCCCTGCCAAGGCAAGGTACACAGGTTCGATCTCTGGTCTGGGAAGAACTCACATGCCATGAGGCCGCTAAGCCCAAGCCCCACAGCGACTGAGCCTGTGCTCTGCAACAAGGAAAGCAATGTCATCAGAAGCCCGAGCTCCCCACCCAAAGAGCAGCCTGGACTCACTGCAATTGGAGAAAGCCCATGCGAAGCGATGAAGACCCAGTGCCGTCAAAAAATAAATGATCTTATTAAAAACAAAGCAAAAGTGGACGGCTGCAACCTCATACCAGGACGGGCCATGAAATGACCTCGAGCCTCCTTTAAGTCTGTTTCCCCTTGTGCCTCCAAACTGAGAAAAGGTGAGTTAACTTAGCGTTTCTCCTTGGAGTCCATGATCATGAGTACCTAGAAATTCTTCAATAAGAGGAAAGACATTTCTGGCCACCCCAATGCAAGATCCAGCAGGGAGCTCCTTAAAACACCCACACTAAATGCAGGGGCCCCGCAACAACACTTACCACCTGACAGTCCTTCCAAGAAAACCAAAACCACGCGTGTCCTGTAAATACATGAGCATTTAAACACAAACTCAACTCTAATTAAGTTGTACTTCTTTGAAACATTGCCTTGCATGTATTTTCTAATTATAAAAATTATACATGCTTGTAAATAAAACAGTTTAAACAGTGAAGCAATAAAGTAGAAAGAGAACATGCTCCAAAATTCTTCACCTCTGCAGACAACCAGAGTAACATTTTGGTGTGTAGCCTTCTAGGATTTCCTCTAGGAAATATACATTGTTTTTAGATAAAGCAGCAAGAATGCCTATTGTCAACTAAAAATGGAGTCATGACCTGAAAGGAGAGAGTTATTTTATGTTAAATATTATTTATTCATTTTAATAAATGTATTTATTTAAATAGTTCAATATTTATTTATTTTATTTATTTATGTTTAGGACTCGAAGCTGGGGTCTGATACTGACAGCATCTCAGTGGCTCTGAGAAAACTGCTCCAAGGAGGCAGGAAGGGAAGTCAGACTGAATACAAATTTGCAGCAAAGGGAGCAGGCAGCCTGAAGATCAAGGAGCTGGTATCAAGTTAAGAAATTTAGCATTCCATGTGCGGGAAGATGCGAGCCTCTGGGCTCACCGGATCTGCTCCTTTCATACACACCTCAGCTACCTGGGGCTGGCCCTGCGTCCTCGGTCACCTTGCTTCTTGCATTCCCCCAGCTCCTCGGCAACATCCGCTGGGGTGGCAGCATCTCTGAGATTGCAGTTTTAGGAGCCCTCGTTGGAGCCTAGAAATCACTGATGGCTGGGACATTTCTTCTTTACTGATATGGCAGGAGATACCTTCACTGCACACTATCCAAGCCCTTTCTTTTTTTAATTCAGTGACAGCTCAAACGACGTGCAAGCCCATCACTAAGACAATAGTAAACTGAATTACAAAGCATCGCTTAGTGGAATCCCTCGCAACTACTAAGAGGAAGAGATGTTCTAGCCCCACCGACAGGAAGGATGGCCAGAGCGTATTACTGAGCCAGAAAAGCAAGGCGCAGAGCAATGCATGTTGCTTGTTTTAAACTTATTTAAGCACTTGCCTGCCTGCGCCCTTAGTTCACTGCACGTTCTTCACACGGCCACGGAGCACTTTACCTTGGTTTTCATTATTTCTGTGTGGGTGAATGCGACCCACCTGCCAGAAGGTCAATCTGCAGGAGACCTGGGGTACTCGTGTTACCAAGTCCAAGCTTGACAGCCAATAAATCAAGAGGTTAATTGTTGGGGCCGAGAATAGTGGCTTTATTCAGAAGGTCAGCAGACCAAGAAGGTGGTGAGCTAGTGTCTCAAAGAGCCATCCTCCCCAAGTCAGAGCCCAGGCTTCTTCAGTACTACCAGGGGAGGGAGGGAAGTCCTGGTTCCCGATGGACTCCAGAGCAGACGGGCCAGTTTGCTCCTTCCGGCGGCCTTTCACAGGTGGGCCTGGTCAGCAGGCTTCCTGTGAGCCAAGCAAAGCTTAGTGGTAAAACATTCAGCCTCTCACATGAAGAAAAGTAAGAAAAGCAGAAAATAGGAGGAAAAGAAGAAAATATAAAGGGCTGGAATCCTCATCAGACTCTTCCTCAAAAGCCTTAAAAAAATGCTGTGAATAAAAGAATTATCAGATAAATAATACGTATATCCATAATGGAAACAGTATATAGCAGTTATCTCAAATGAGTTAGGACATCATGTAATAACATATTTCCTCTCATGGAAAGATGTTCAAGACATAATAACTAGAAAAAGCAGTATAAACAGTGTGACTCTACTGCATATATTAAAAATGATTTCAGTTAGTTCAGTTCAGTCACTCAGTCGTGTCCGACTCTTTGCGACCCCATGAATCGCAGCACGCCAGGCCTCCCTGTCCATCACCAACTCCCAGAGTTTACCCAAACTCATGTACATTGACTCGGTGATGCCATCCAGCCATCTCATCCTGGGTCGTCCCCTTCTCCTCCTGCCCCCAATCCCTCCCAGAATCAGAGTCTTTTCCAATGAGTCAATTCTTCGCATCAGGTGTCCAAAGTACTGGAGTTTCAGCTTCAGCATCATTCCTTCCAAAGAAATCCCAGGGCTAATCTCCTTCAGAATGGACTGGTTGGATCTCCTTGCAGTCCAAGGGACTCTCAAGAGTCTTCTCCAACACCACAGTTCAAAAGCATCAATTCTTCGGCACTCAGCCTTCTTCACAGTCCAACTCTCACATCCATACATGACCACAGGAAAAACTATAGCTGTGACTAGACGGACCTTAGTCGGCAAAGTAATGACTCTGCTTTTGAATATGCTATCTAGGTTGGGCATAACTTTTCTTCCAAGGAGTAAGCGTCTTATAATTTCATGACTGCAATCACCATCTGCAGTGACTTTTGGAGCCCAAAAAATAAAGTCTGACACTGTTTCCACTGTTTCCCCATCTATTTGCCATGAAGTGATGGGACTGGATGCCATGTATGTATAAAAAATTTTATTATATTTATATATCCTTTATATAAAGTATATGCATAATTTATTTATACATATATTTTAAAAGATACATATATATAAACAGATGGGTTATAGAAATGGAACAAACTGATGCTTATGGCAATCTCTGGAGGAGAAAGTGGGATCCGGTGGGTTCATGAAAGGAAATGTCCACTTTGTTTACAGACTCGGTAACTATTTGAATACTTGCACTGTTATATTTTATATCAGATACATAGAGCAATAACCTTTTGAAATCACAGTAATGCAAAGATTAAAGACAGTCCTGAGGAAGCAAAGTCCCCTTCCCTTCCCCTCCAACCCTCCTCTGCACCCCTCGGAGCTAGTCCTGGGCACCCGCAGGGACGTCTCGGTAAGCAAAGGAGCAGTCCCCTCCTGCCGGACAAGGATAGGAAGAGCAGATACAGGCACGGGCATTCTCTCCCCAGAAGGGAGCACGGGCTTGCTTGGTTCTCTGGCAGCAAGAAACCCACAGAGCAGAAGCTCCTCAGGACACTCCATCCCCTGGCAGGGAAACTCGGACCCAAGCAGGTGCCCTGGCTGGGTCCCAGCTCCCACCCTGTTTGCAGGGACAGCTTCCTCCTTTCCTATCCTGCCACTGTCAGCTGAGCTTTCATTAGCAGCCAGTACATAACACCAGGCAAGCTCTAGAAATAGGCAGACAGTTGCCACAAGCAGCCCGCTTCCCTCTTATTATGCTAATAATAAAGATCCTCCCTGTAGTACCATGAGACGGTGTAGCTGATAAAAGCCAGCAGGACTGCATGTTCCAGACCCTCATGCTAAATAAACAGAGCAAGCAGAGACGGAAACAGCTCCGACACAACCCTTCACATGAATGCAAATTGGTGAAAGCGGCCGTAAAAATCCCCGTGTGTTTGCTCTGTTAATTGAGCGCTCCCCAAAAAGTCCAAGATGAAAACGACGTCGGAATGGGGCCCAGGCTAGCTTATCCCTCTGCACAGCCGAGGCCAGAGCCTACAGAGGTTGCTTCTATGTGCCTCGACCTACCTCAGGGCTCACGGCACTGTTGACGTCACTGGCCCCTCCCCGAGCCCACAAGCAAGGGTCTGAACTGGCAGGAACGTTTATGGAGCTCCAGGGGATAGGCAGGTGTCAACCAAATCACCCGTCTCAGGCCTCACCCTGGTGGTGGCGATTCAAGACCCCCTCTCAGATCTGCAGACACATTACTAGATGAGCGAGCTATCACGGGCCACTGTAGGATAAAAGATCTATTTGCGGATTTTTAAAATATACAGTGGAAAAATCAATTCAGCTATTCTTTAAAATAAATTTGCATCTTGTAATCAAAACAATGTATACATGGGTGAAGTCTCTTCAGTCGTGTCTGACTCTTTGCGACCCTATGGACCGTAGCCCACCTAGCTCCTCTGTTCGGGGGATTTTCCAGGCAGGAGTACTGGAGTGGGTTGCCATTTCCTACTCCAGTAATCAAAACAGTATTTAACTATTTACAGTATTTATTTGTGTACCTATTTTTGACACACTGTTACGGATTGAATGTTTTTGTTCCATGGCAAACTTTTAATATGTTGAAACCCCCAACCCACAGTATGTGGGTCTTCAGAAGCATTTGGGAAGTAACCAAGTCATGAGGATAGCGCCTCCATGAATAGGATTAATGTTGTTTTAAAAGAGACTCCACTGAACTCCCAAGCCCTTCAGACATCTGCAGCCTGGGAGAAGATCCTCCTTAGAACTCAGCCATGCCAGCTCCGTAACCTTGGGCTCCAAGCCTTTTGAATGGCTTCTGTTGTTTATAAGCCACCCAGTCCATGGCACTTTGGTAAAGCCACCTTCACAGACTAAGACACATTATTCATCCAGTCCACAGACTACAGAAGCAAGCAACTCCAAGGATGCTCCAAGGAGTCCTCCGTCCATAACTTAAGGAATTGCTAAAAGTGCAGGGTGTGCAAAAGAGAAAGTGATCTGGTTTTAGCCCTTGAAGTTCCTAACGTTTAAAAATGACTAGACTCAAGAGCGTCAAGTGAAGCCAGTGGGGGACCGAAGGGAGAGAGCCACTGGGGGCCTAGAGGAGATGATGGCAGATGTGATGGGTGAGGAGGGAAGGGGACAAACCTGCAAGAGAAGGTGGGCCCCTGGAGGCAGAGAGGGGCATGGACAGAGGGGGCCTTAAGCAGATGCCCCATGTGGGGCTGAGCCCTGGAGCCCTTCACCTGCAGCAAGCCGGGGCCCAGGGTACAGGACCGGGTCCAAAGGTCTCCCCGCACAGTTCTGGGCTTTCCCGAACAACCCCTCCTCACTTAGGGGATGTTATCCTGAGTGCCTTCATGCCACAAAAGAGGTCCCATTTCACTATTATCCAGAAATGAGTCCATTTCAACTCCCAACTATTTAAACCCAGGGAATCACAGCAGATGCCAGAATCCCAGAAAGAAACGTCTCCACGCGAAGCCTCCCCTTGAGAATAATTCCAGTGTCTGCATTCAGTCCAGGCACTGACCCCCTTCTCTGATTTCTAGTAAGGTCAATATACAAGAAGAATAAAGTTGCTTTCTCTAAGCACTTTGCTCTATCATTTGCTCCATTACTTGGAAGCTGCCGAAAAGAGAATAACGGGGATAATTATAACTACCTCCAGGTTGCAAATTCCAACAAATGTAACAGAAATAAATCATTACACTTCTGTTTGTTAGCATAGCAACAGGTGCGGGGTTCTTACCTGCTGTACAAGTCATATTCATTCAGTTCCTCCTTGGAGAAGTCTTCTGGGCCACCCAGTGCAAAGTAGCCCCTCTCCCCCTCATTACATTCATGAATTTTATTTTCTTCTTAGTGCTTCCTATTCTATAATCATCTTCTTCCTATTTGCTTTGTGTATCATATGCATTCACCTACTGGCCCGTCACTTCCATAATTACAGGCAGAACTTAGCACCTCTATGCCTAGAAAAGTGCCTGACTTCCAACAGACACTTTCTTTTCTTCATTTAATTCATAAATGATTGTCACTGTTTATGGGGTAAGAGGGCAGCAGAGAATGAGATGGTTGGATGGCATCACTGATTCAATGGACATGAACTTGGGGCAACTCCAGCAGATGGCAAGGGACAGGGAGGCCTGAAGGGCTTCAGTCCTTGGGGTCAGAGTCGGGTGTGACTTAGCAATTGAACAACGACACTAGCAGTAAACTGACTTTTCTGAATGTGGACCAAGTTCTTGCTCTACGAAAGGCAGTGCATCCAAAGCAGGCCCCACAGAGCTGTCTCCGAGAGTTACACAGAAAGGGCTTCGGAACAGGGACGAAGGCTCACACTACACGTCTCTCTGCCCAAGTCAGACACCAATGCCCCAGTAGATTTGGCTAGGACTTGCAAACGCAGATGTCCAAAAGGGCATCCAGAAGGACTTGTGTGAAGAAAGTGAGAGCTTTATGGGGAAGACGGGAAAGAAAGGAGAGGTTTATCAGTTACTCTTGATCCCTAGGACTCTTTGGTGTAGCTGGTGAACCTCTCCCACTGGCTGACTATTTGATTCTCCACCCACCAACCTCACAAGGCCAATGGGAGGAGGAAGTCAGCTTTATGAAAGCCGCTGTGCGCCTGGTACACAGTTGGAACACCCTGAATGGCAGCTGTCGTTGTTATTACAACTCTCGTGGGGGCATCTGATGCTCTGATGGGTCTCAGAGTGACCCAGCTGACTCAGGGTACTTGTCTCATTGGGTTTCTGCAAACATAAACAGACATCTTCATCTCAGTCTTCATCTCAGTCAAAAACCATCAGTGGGTTAAAGCTCATTTCCTCTGACAGTGAAGGTGCTGGCAAGGGGAGAGAGAGAGATCAGAAAATACATACATTACAGATTTATTTGTATATGTTACTGTGTATGTGTGTTCATATGCTCATTCGATAATGGTTTAAAGTGAAGCTGTGATACAGACATACAAGCTGAGCCTGGGAAATAAATTGCATCTGAATTGCTCACTGCCAACTACTTCTTGCTGCTTTGAGACTGCTACCTTAGGCACAGGATGAGTGCATGAAATAAGAGTCCTGTTCTTAAAAGGAAAAAAAAGCAGTTACTCTTTAATGGCCATGAATGGGATATCCCATAAATGGGATTCCCTTTATGCTGTCTGTTCAGCAAGAGTAAAGCAGTACCTTAACCAGACTTTTCTCCTTCTCCCTCACTCATCTCACCCCGAGCCAAAGAAAAAACCTTTCTAATCAGATCTGCCACCAGATGACTTAACCTTGAAAGAAAGCCAAAGTGTTAATAGCTCAGTCCCGTCCAACTCTTTGTGACCCCATGGACTGTACCCCGCCAGGCTCTTCTGTCCATGGGATTCTCCAGGGAAGATTACTGGAGTGGTTTGCCATGCCCTCCTCCAGGGGATCTTCCTTACCAGGGATGGAACACAGGTCTCCTGCATTGCAGGCAGATTCTTTACCCTCTGAGCCCCCAGGGAGACATGAAAAATACTGGTGTACAGTTTCCTCCTTCCTGCAGAAGGAGCTCTGATCAGACATCCCAGCTTCTCGTTTATGAACCAATGTTATTACAAATGTGTACTCCTAAGTAGTCTTGAAAGGAGGGGTAGGCGTTGGGTACGTTTATAGCCTCTAAATGTTCTGGTGCTGCTGCTGCTGCTAAGTCGCTTCAGTCTGTCCGACTCTGTGCGACCCCATAGACGGCAGCCCATCAGGCTCCCCCGCCCCTGGGATTCTCCAGGCAAGAGCACTGGAGTGGGGTGCCATTTGTTCTCCAATGCATGAAAGTGAAAGTGAAAGTGAAGTCGCTCAGTCGTGTCCGACTAGTAACGACCCCATGGACGGCAGCCCATCAGGCTCCCCCGTCCCGGGGTTCTCCAAGCAAGAGCACTGGAGTGGGGTGCCATGCATTCTGCTGCTGCTGCTAAGTCACTTCAGTTTGTCCAACTCTGTGCGACCCCATGGACTGCAGCCCACCAGGCTACCCCATCCCTGGGATTCTCCAGGCAAGAGACTGAAGTGGGTTGCCATTTCCTTCTCCAATGCATGAAAGTGAAAGTGAAGTCGCTCAGTCGTGTCTGACTAGTAGCGACCCCGTGGACGGCAGCCCCCCAGGCTCCCCCGTCAAGGGGTTCTCCAGGCGAGAGACTGGAGTGGGGCCGCACCTTCTAACATAGCGCTAAACCAATGATGACTGCTTCTCTGTCTTCCATAGTCTGCAAACCACAAAGTTCAACACCCTTTAAGAAAAGACTGAAGGAAGGAAGAAAGAAGGGAGGGAGAGAAGGAGAGAGAAAGAAAGAGTGAAGCCAACCAATAATGGAGTCAGGAGTTTGTTTGTTTTTATTTGTTAGTCACTCAGTCCTGTGTGACTCTTTGCAACCCTGTGGCCTGTAGCCCCCCAAGCTCCTCTGTCCATGGGATTCTCCAGGCAAGAATACTGGAGTGGGTTGTCATGCCCTCCTCCAGGGGATCTTCCCAGCCCAGGGATCAAACCCAGGTCTCCTGCATTGTAAGTGGATTCTTTATTGTCTGAGCCACGAGGGAAGCTCTAATCTGCAAACAAGTGCACAGAAAAGGGAAAGAGGAAGCAGAAGAGAAAGAGGAGAAAGACAAAACCCAAATTAAAAGGCAGTCTGTAAGTGATGATGATAGCTTTGGGCGGGGAGATGGATTATCCAGGGGAATGTAAGTAAATTCTGCTGGACAATTTGCCATTACTCTGCCAAAGTCTCTCATATTTATCAGCGGAATTAGTCACATCTGGAATCTCAGAATGAACGGACAGGTTTGCAGTGAAGGGTAAAGGATCACCCTGTGGATATGGCAGTCTCCACTTCTGATGTGGTGACAGACGCACGGCTGGCCCAGAAGCGCTCAGCGGCCCCCTCCCCCCACCACCAGCATGACTTTCCTGGTCTCGCCAACGCTGCAGGGCTGTTTTCCTGCAGCTTCGCTTTACACCCCAGGCAGACAAGACTTGGTCCATCACAGGATGGAAAACTGTTGGTAGGTGATCATAATCAATTGACTAGTAAACCTCCGGTACTGAAACTTTACAGGTGCATGCGGGCTCAGATGCTTCATGCCTCACTCTTTGTGACCCCTTGGACTGTAGCCCGCCAGGCTCCTCTGTCCATGGGATTCTCCAGGCCAGAATACTGGAGTGGGTTGCCATGCCCTCCTCCAGGGGATCTTCCCAACCCAGAGATCGAACTTGGGTCTCCTGCATCGCAGACGGATTCTTTACCGCTGAGTTACTGGGGACACCCATTGAGACTTAATCCCCAATTTAAAGGTGCTCCAGCCCAAGGAAACTAGTGCTACAGGCATCCCGATCTGAAGCTCTGCAGGCAAGCCCTCATACTGCTCAGGGGTCACTGGGGTCGTGATGGACAGATTATAAAAGTTTCACAAAGGTTGAAGTTAAGTTCATGATCTGTGAGGAAGGTGCCGGCCACTGCAAAGCTAAGCCAGGTGTCTGGAAAACGTCAAGTGTTTATGAAAATCAGGAAAAGAGCTGGGGGCCCATCATCAGAGAACTCGAGCGGTAGGCAGGCAGACCTCACCTTAAACTGGGAAGGCAGTTTCATTCTCCCAGGTTAAATTGAACTTGAAATTGGGGAAAGCATGTTCCTTTCCAAAGGTTGGTTTTCCCTGCAAAACACCAAGTATTGTTAAGAAGGAGAGAAAAATGTTCTGGGAAGCCTCAGTCCTGTATGATCTGGAGTCCAGTGGGTCACTCCACCCTTCTGGAGCTGGGAGGGGGACCTTAACGGTAAGAAAGTAGGTGAGGAGAACATGGGCTTTTTAGTCTAGGTCAAGAAAATGCCTGTTTAGTGGAATGTGAAATTCACGAGGATAATTATTTGCTGTATTCATAAGAATGGCTAAAAAGCTATTAAGTCTGCAACCATATTTAACTGAGATGCCTTGCAAAGGGGAAGCATTTTAATGCCTTTGTGGATATTTTCATGTATAGGGTTTCAGACTATCAAGGTTTTGTGTTAATCACCTGACCCATCAGTTTAAAAATAGATACACAAGAATACATACCGAATCCTAGTCTGTCTTATTTATATACTACTGTAGCAGCTTAAACTAACAATAAACATTTAATATCGCACACAGCTTCTAAGGGTTGGGGGTTCAGGAGCATCTTGGCTGGCTTGGAGTCTCTTAGGAGTTCATAGGCAAGCTGCCAGCCAGGATTTCCCTCCCACAGCTGACAAGTCAATGCTGGCCATTGGCAAGATATCGTCATGCCTTACTGTGTGGACATAGGATACATCGATGTCTTCACATCATAGAGACTGGCTTCCCCAGGTGGACATGTACTTGCTTAAATAAAGTAGATATGTGTTCTCTCACTTATAAAGCGTCCTAAGCAGGTGGTGCTTGATTTGGCATAGTGGCTCCACCACATTATCAGGCATCCAGGATTCTTCTTTCATTCTTCATATCATCCTTATTACAAGAACGGAAGGTTGCCTCCTTTTCCAGCATGGCTGCTAGAGATCCAGCCATCTGTCCAAAATCCAACAGAAAGCAGAAATCAGGGAAAGGGAAAAAATGGACCTATACTAATTTTCTGTCTCAGAGTTGTAGTTTTCAGAGGATCTACCCAATAACGTCTGTTTCCATGTCATTATCCAGAATGGCCACATCAATTTGTAATGGAGGCCTGAAAATTCATATCTCAGGCTAGCCTATTGCCACTCCAAATGAAATCAGTTTTTATAACTAAATAAAAAATTAAAAAATACAAGCGACATTGGACCAGAAACCAATGGTTTCTGTCATATCCGTTTTGTAAAGATCCCCAGAAAGTTGTGCAATGCTAGAATTCTCACATGATATTTTCAGAGACAGGCGTATGTATATTTCTTAAAACTGGTGATAAGAGGTCAGAGAAGAGAGGAATGGAGAACATGGGTGGGTGGGGAGTAGCCAGAGTAAAAGAGATGTCTCGTTTTTGATAAAAAGCATAAATTATCCTGGAAATTATCTCATTGTAAGGGTAAGAAGGTTGACATGCTCCCTAAAGAGTTCTAATGGTTCCAAGAAAAGAAACAGAAAGGACATGTGCTTCATAGCACTAGCCACCGTAACCGGATTATCTCTTTCGAAGATGACTGGGGATGCATTAGAACATTAGGCTGAAATCCAAAGCTGTTTTCCCCTTCCCTCTCCTAGACATTTACAGTAATAGGCTGAGTTCTCTGCCTAGCAAACTGTGAGACATTATCCACAGTGGGTGTTGGAAAACAGTACAGAAACAAACAGATTATTTATGCCAATGGAAAAAGTAAATTACCCTTCCTTTGCATCCAAATGACACAAACAGTACAAATCAAAAGTTCTCATGTCTCAGAAGAAAAATAATCCATGAGTTTCTCAGAGGACAAAATTACCTACCTGCCTATACAGTGCAATAAATGTCCCTTTTAAAGTGAAGTAATTTCTAAGCTCCTCATCACAAAGCTTATGGTGAAAAAGACAGCGCCAATATTAAAATTTAATATACCCAATATTGTCATGTACCAGTAAATCAACCAGTAAAAGGCAGCAAGTATTTTTTTCTTCTACTTCTAAAAAGAGTTACAGTGCTTTAATTTGAATGGATGTTGGCTTACGATTATGGGTTACGATGGTGAAAAGTATGAATTTGTATCTCTATAGCAATCTGATGGGTTTGCACAGAGCAGTTTCTATAATACGCAGTGTACTTCTCTGTCAGTGTCAAGGAGTATTCACTTCTCTTACTAATTCAATAGACAATAAAGGTGACATGTAGAAGCTGAAATAAGGATCAAGTGGACGCCTTGAATCGTTCCGTCTTTGTGGCTTCATGGTGTTTTTCAAAGGTTGTCTAGTTTTACTCTTAAGGCAGTGTGTGTGTGTGTATAGATAGATTTGCCTTTGTATTAGTCATAGAAGAAAACTATAAGGCTCAGAGGAAAAATCCTCTGTCTGGCAACTTTTTCATCCCTCTGTCTGCATACAAGACTGACCTTTTCAGACCATCTCTATACACAATGAGAGCCTGCAGTCAGACAAAGTTGATTTAAATCCTGGGTTTGCCCCTTTAGTAACCATGTGTAATCTTGGATGGGCTACTAAGCCTTCTTATATCTCAGTTTTCACCTGTAAAAATGTAGATAAGAGGTGACCCGACTTGCAAGGCTGGTGAAAGGAATATCTTGCAGGATAGGGCTGAATTAGTTTAAGTGCCGGATAATGCTACCCCCACCCCTTTCCAGGTGGCACCAGGGGGTAAGAACCCGCCCGGCAACGCAGGAGAGGTAAGAGACATGAGTTCGATCCCTAGGTCAGGAAGACCCCCTGGAGGCGGGCATGGCAACCCACGCCTGTCTTCCTGCCTGGAGAATCCCGTGGACAGAGGAGCTTGGCGGGCTACGGTCCACGGGGTGGCAGAGAATCGGGCGCGACTGAGCGACTGAGCAGGCGCACAGCACACCTTCAGAGTCTCACATCACAGCCCCGTCTCTGCAGTCTGCAGGCATTCCCACCAGATTCGTCTCTGACCTGCTTTCTCGCTCATTATTCCTGGAAGAATTAGTCCATCCAGAAGCAAAGTGATTAACAGGGCCGAGCACCTGGGAAGGTTTCATAAATGCTTGTGCTCATCACCAACATCACTATGAGGAGGGGTTGCTGGGTTCTGCCTACGGCGCTGCTGGAGGGCAGACCTCTCGTTGTGGCGTGAACGGGGCAGGGAGGGAGGGGAACCTACCAGAGTGTGACTATTTTAACTGCTGCCATACTTTTGAAGACCCTTTTTCAATCCTTTTGTGATTATAATTAATCACAAAAAGGCCAAACTGAGACCCCAGGAAGCCCTGGCTTCCCGACCCCTGAGCTGCGCTGGGTTCTGATCTATGAGAGTTCCAGGATGCAAAGGAAGCCGCCAGGAAGGCACAAATCCATTCTGGGCTTAATCCCAGGGCAGATGAAAATGCCGCCACCTCTGGGAGAAGCGAGCAGTGCCTGGGGTCTTTTCAACGGAGCCCAGCTTTGTGCAAAGACCCTCCCAAAGCCCTCCGGGGGACGTCTCCCTGTAGTGATTTGCAGAGCTGCCAGCCACGCCTTCCATCAGACGAGGAGCGAACAGGACAGCAGCAGCGCTGATTTGTTAACGAAAGATCAGTCATCTGGCAGACAGAAATACAGCGGAGAGCGCCTTCCCACCAAGGGAGGTGCGAGGGAAGGGTGGGAGAGACACATGATGGATAGGGCTAAACAGATAAACTTTCTTTAGTGGCGATGTTACATCACCCTTAGACAGAAACTGAGATTAATTTTCCCCAAGGCTCAGGGCAGGCAAGGCAGTGGTCTGGGAACCACTTTGTTGCTAAGCCTGCTTTCAGTGAAACGTTTTTTCAAGCCCTTGGGAAGTGAAAAGAAAAGCAGCTCATGATGATTGGAAGAGCTCCTGTCCATTGAGCACCAAGCAGGGAACTTGGATGCACGCATTCCCTCAGCTCCTAAGAACAGGCTGAGAGTCAGTAACATCATCCTGATCATATACGTGAGGATACATTGAGAGCCAGCAAGTTGCAAAGTTCATGGCTTTTTTTCTTTTTTTGCCTGCACCGCACAGCATGTGGGATCTTATTTCCCCAAGCAGGGATCGAACCCGTGTCCCCTGCATCGTAAGCACGGAGTCTTAACCCCTGGGCCACCAGGGAGGTCCCCGTGGATGTCTTTTGAGAGTCCATTATGGGTCAGGCACTGACATTCTGTGTGCTAAGGAAACAGTGGTAAATATGAAAGACGTAGTCCCTCCCTGCAAGGAACTAAAGTCATAGTAGGAAAAAATACATATAAACAAATAAATAGGCTATTTCAAGAACAGATAGCTACTGGGATGGAGTCACCCAGTTTCATACAGAGTGATTTGTTAGGAGAGGGGCCCCCACTTCAGCTCGAGGCTCTGGGGAAGAGGCAGTGACCGCAGTTATGAGAGTTCAGCCACAAGGACACGATGGAGAGGGCGTTCAAGCAGGATGAGGAGGAAGTGCAAAGGCCCAGAGATGGAAGCGGAAGGATGCTGCAGAGACAAAGTGAGCAGAGCCGGGGCCGCGGGCACTGGGAAGGGACGGCTGAGGCTACCTGACAGAACCAAAGTCAAGCCGCTAGGGAGGGTCACCCACAACTGTCTTGGAAAATCATGCACACTCAGTCCGCTTTTGCACACTGAGGTCAACACACAGCGACGTCCGCTGCACTGCAGCTCATGGGTTTGGAGTCAGCCGTTCCCAGGTATGATGGAGCACCTAGTTTGGGGAAGCTACTTGACTTCTCTAAGGCCTGGTTCCTTACCTGAAAAATAAAAAGGATCACAATATGAATTCCGTCCCCAGGGAGTGATTGTGAGAATTAAGGATAGACATGTAAATGACTGTGTAAGCACTGAGCAAGTGCTATTTTTTCATACACATGTTTTTATTCTGAAAAGAATCAACTTTTCTTTCTGCAAGGACATTTTTTTGGCCCCAAGGTTAGACAGGTCTGGGTTCAGCTGATTTTCCTGGTGTGAGAGGGCTGGGAGATGCTATGGAATAGCCCAATTCCCAAGAATTTTGATGCCCTGAATAAGACACTACTTGCTCTATGAAGTCCTAGGTGTATTGGTCCCATACTACTTCTGCAGTTCAGTTGAGTTCAGTTACTCAGTCATGTCTGACTCTTTGCGACCCCATGAATCAGCACGCCAGGACTCCCTGTCCATCACCAACTCCTAGAGTCCACCCAAACCCACGTTCATTGAGTCAGTGATTCCATCCAACTATCTCATCCTCTGTCGTCCCCTTCTCCTCCTGCCCTCAATCTTTCCCAGCATCAGGGTCTTTTCAAATGAGTCAGCTCTTCGCATCAGGTGGCCAAAGTATTGCAGTCAAAGCTTCAACATCAGTCCTTCCAATAAACACCCAGGATTGATCTCCTTTAGGATGGACTGGTTGGATCTCCTTGCAGTCCAAGGGACTCCCAAGAGTCTTCTCCAACACCACAGTTCAAAAGCATCAATTCTTTGGCACTCAGCTTTCTTTATAGTCCAACTCTCACATCTGTACATGACTACTGGAAAAACCGTAGCCTTGACTAGATGGACCTTTGTTGGCAAAGTAATGTCTCTGTTTTTTATATGCTATCTAGGTTGGTCATAACTTT